>MNCI01000424.1:352427-411826 GCA_015680685.1 Gnetum montanum | reverse complement strand
AGAAAGATACTATTTGCTACTACATAGATGTCCAAGCCATGGTTTCTTTGAGGAAATGTAACTTTTGCACATCATAGATGGGCTTTGTAATGAAACAAGGGAGACCCTTGGGATGTATGTTCTAGGTCAATTATACGAGCTACGAACCCATTAGATCAAAGAGTTACTCAAGCATGTGGCAAAAGAAGAAGGAGAGCTATGTAGATGAGAGAATGTAGAGGAAAATAACTAGGATCCAACTCTGGAAAAGAAAAGCATCCATATCTATGATGAGAAAAAAGAGATAGCTCTTGATGAGATGATTTTACAACCAACCTTGTCAATACTAAATTTTATCAATGAGCTTAAAGCAAAGCTTGGCAAGATGTTGGAAGGGATGAATGAGAAAGTTAAAACTTACGTAGAAATCATAAAGGAGACAATAGCGCAAAATGAATCAAGTGATCACAAAAAAAAGAGGAAAAAGAACCAAGAAATAACTAGGAACACTTATCAACAAATAGGAAACATGGCCATAGAAGAAGAGGTTGTAGACTCAACCATTGAAGAGGATGGTGGATGTGACCTTTGCATATATGACCATCCAAAGGGCCATTTCCTAGTCTTGTTGCATCTACAAGAGTATTGGGTTGGTGCATTAAATCTGAAGTTTGTACAGAAGTACATGCCCAAGAGATTTCCTCTTCCATGCAATAATCTTAGACAACCCCAAAACCAATCGTACTATCCTGGGGGGACTTATTACTAGCCTCAACATTGGCATCAATTGTAGTGGCAACAACCACAGTCATGGGGGAGGCCACCACCAAACCATCCCTATCCTTCCTACCAACCGAACCCACATAGATATTATGTTCAACACCATGTTTTATCAACTAGTTATACTTCCTCTACCTCAAATCACTACTACCACTCTCCCAAATATCATTATCTTGCAACATCTTATACGAGATCACCACCTCACACCTCTCACCCTGCATCATATCCTCAATATTCTCATACTCACCTCCACCATATGTCACCTCCAACAACATAGGAAGGTTTTTCATCACAACATCAATGACAGAATGCCACTTGTGTTGCAAACATACACGTAAATGATAATGCTAGTAGATTTCAACCAAAGTCTCAGAAATGTCCCTTCTAGAGGAAAGGTCGTAAGCTGAAGCAAAACACTCATGGACCTACTACATCACCTGAACCAGCATGAGGCCAATATGTTGCAACAACCTTCCTCACAAAAATGATGTCTCCTAATCATACGCAAATTCCAATAACCATCACCACTCCAACACAAGACATAAATGATAAAACTATTATTGTGGAGAGACAAAAGAATCCATGCATCACCAATAATGGTAAAGGATGAAATTGTGGGTCTAAAGTTTAAAATATTAACACAACTCCTATATTGACCCACCATAAAGTTCAAGAGCAAGTGTGTGAGCAAAAGCCAATCTACATAGTAGCCACTAAACCAAAAGACACCCAGTGGCTTGAAAATGACAATATAAAATTATCTTAAAGATGTATGGAAGTAACTAATTTACTTATCATATGGAATTTTTTGATTCTTCATATGTTTTTCATTTCTTAATATTTTTCTTTTCTTTATATTTTTCTCTTTTTTTAAGTCATTATCTTTATGTTTTATGAATGTATTTTATGTTTTTATTAATAAAATTGCCAAGTCATGATGCAAAAGTCAATGCTCTGTGTTGGGTTTTTTTGTGCTATGCTATCAAGATGATTGGGAAATAATTGTGTAAAGCAATGAGACCACCTCATCCATCCCTCAAATTCTTTGGATAAAAGGTCTTTTTCATGAAAATAATTTGGTTCTTCTTTTATGAAACTAAAATTAAGCAATGATCAATGTATCTTGAAGAAAGAGGAAATGATCAAGTGGGAATGGCAAAGGGTGTGACCTCAAGAGGACTTGTTGGGGTCTCTTCTTAACTTCCTTCATGTGGTTTATGACTCCTCTTGGAATGTATCATCACTTCCCCATCAACCAAAAAAAAGGAAGCTCTATCTTTGCATGGTGTGGTTTCCATCCAAAACAAAAAACAAAAACAAAAAACACAAAAAAAAAAAAAGACAAAGGAAAAGGAAAAACCAAAAATAATAGTGAGAATTCAAAGCACATCCCTTAGACATAATAACAGGTACAAGCACTAGTTATGGGGTTGGAAAGACATGTTACCCATGCCTAAAGGCACCCCTCTAACTAAGGCCCTTCCTTCCTTCTTCTCTTTTCTTCTATTTTTGGAGTGATGCTTGTTCTTTGTGGTGGTTATGGACTTATGGTGGTTGGAAAGAAGGAACACATCAATGCAAGGTTACTATTCATGGTATGGACTTGTTTGAACTTGGATGAATAGGTATGTTGATCATTTTAATCACACTTGTCACAAGAACCTATTGTGGACATGGTCAAGTATCTTACATCTTGATCTTACATCCCTTCTCATTCCATTATTCACCTCACTACTGCATAATATTATGAGCCTTTTGGTTTTGTGTAGTACAGTGCAACATCCTAACAATGGTAGTTGTGTGTTGTTTGGAATAAAGGCATGATCTACATTTAACTTCTTGAGTGTCCACGAACATCTACAAAAGTGGTTATGCAAGGGCATTATGGCAGGAGCTTGCTGTGGGGAGGACCCACTTGCATAACTTTTTTGATCATGGCTTTAAACTAACCTTCACATCTTCTAGAACATCAATGATGGTTTCTCTGAATTTATGCATGATTTTGGGACTACTACTCATCTATTTCATTAATTTTTTCTACTTTTCTATTTCTATATCCATTAATATTCCTGGGCCATCTTCTGAATTAGACCTTTGGTTTCAATTATTCAAAAACCTATGTGCTTTTGGAGTTATGCCTATTAGTCATGGGGGCTAAGGATGCCTACTTTAAAATTTTTCTAACATCTTATCTTCGAACATCATGGTAACTAATAGTAATTGATCAAAATAATGTGAACAACTTGATGCTTATAGTTACCTCATAGCCTTGGACAATGTATGCTATAATCACCTTGTGCTTAAACGAAAACTAAGGGATCCGACAAGGGTTAACTAGTAAGGAAAATTTACCATAGCTAATGGTGATCCTTTGGTGACTACAAATGATGCTAAAAGAAACATCTAAGGAAGAAGATCTTTTGCCATGCACAAAAATAAAGCCAAGAGAGGAACAATGGAGGATATGATCATGGAAACATCATAGCACATACAAGATAGCAGCTCAAGTTTTGCATGTTTGCTATACCTATGAGGCAATGAGGAGAAATTTTAGTCCACCCTTTAAGAATGTTCTGCATAACTAATGAAGCACCGACATAACAATCAAGGTTAAAAGTTTACCACCGCTAGCGACAACAAGAAGAATCATATTCAATGAATTTTTAAGGACCTCTACAAATTTTGTAATCTTCAATGTCTGCCCAGTCTTTTTGTCACTCTGTCATTTTGTATGCATCCACTTGAATAAAATTTTGTAATGTGGCACTCAAAGTCAGTCAATAGTTTGCATATCAGTCAATAATCCCATACCTTCCCAATATCTTATAAGGAACTTTTTCCTCACTTTGTTTAACTCAAGGATGAGTTTTCATTTAGTTGTGGGGGTATGATGAGTCATGATTTGCTTAGCCTTGACATCGAAGCCTTGACATCTAATGAATCACTATTTTCTATCTACTCCAACGTTGGGTACATGACGTTGGAGCTACAACATCGGGTACATGACATCGAGTATCTGATGTTGGGGTATATACTCTAGCCTATAAATATAGCGCATGGGCTCCCATCTTGAGTCAATTTTTTAGTAGTTTTTCATAGTTTTGTTCATAGAGTAGTCAAATTCTTGTCGTTTTATTCTGTGATCTGAAAGAACAGTTAGTGAGTGCCTATAGAGTGGCTCTGAGTTAGTTGTACAAAGTCTTATTTGAGTGGCAATNAGAAGTGGGATCAGATACCTATGTTAGGGTGGTTGATTATTAATTAGCAATTAGTTTAGTTGATTGATTAGAAATTAAGTTTCAACCTATTATTAATAGTAGAACAATAAAATATAAAATAATAAAAATCATATGCCTCACTCTAGACTAAACCATATGTGACAAAGCTACCACTAGTCTAAGTGGGAAGACAGCGAACTACGATCAAGGCATAGCAATCTAGATGCCACAACTAGTTCCATCCATGAAATTTGATTGGATCATGTGTGAATGCTTGTGATTTGTATGGTTGGGCGTAGGGGTACCTCGCCACTCATCAGACTATATGTAAAAAGCACTCAATTTTAAATGCTTCTTAAGATGATTATTTTGGTTCATGTGATGCATTCTCATAAATTTTTTTTTTCTTATACATGATGCATTTCTCATAAAAGAATAGAAGAAGCCTCATTTCATTTGCAAGTTATTTTGTTGAACCCATAGCCAATATAAGAGCCATTTCTCTATCATTTTTCAAATATTTAACAAGCCCTTCTATTTATTACAATGTAATATCAATTTGGGTATACTATAAGAATTTACTTACTAAGGTAATAGGAAACAAAACTTCATACCATGTAATTAACTAGTGAAAAATTCAAAATTGGCAAAGCTTATAGTCTACAGTACTTTCAAATTCACTTTTTGTTTTGGCATCTTTAGAAGTACCTACAAGTTAAAGAAAAGCATATCTTATTTATTGAGCCTAATATCTAATAGCATTTACACTCTTAACATAGCTTTTTCCATTGAGTTTGTGATAATGGCATAAATGTTAATATAATTGAAATGTCTTATAGAATCCATTATATTTCTAATTTAATTATTGTACATTACCGTGATTTTGAACCTACTACTACAAGTCCTTATTATTTCTAAAAGATAACATTTTTTTCTAAAACTACAATTTTTTTTAAATGTATTTTTGGAAAGCCTCAAATCGATTATCCAACTAAGGTGTAAAGCAAGGAATGAATAAAGAAAGAAAATATCCCACTTGTTACATGAATGTTTGAAACCCAATAATGAAATTCTCATATTTGAAATACTAATTACCTAAAAATAAAACTAAATTTTTACTTATGCTCACTGAAACCCCTTAGATCTATTAAATTAGTTTTAGAATTTCATTTTAGGGATTCTTTCTTAAATCTATAACTCATTGTTACTATTGTAATTTAACTTGGGTCTTGGGGTTACCAACTGATGAGTGGCGAGGTACCCCTACACTCAACCATATGAAACAAGCGTAGCACATGCGATCTGGTCAAACTTCGCAGACTAAATGCCTACACGCCCCATGGAACACTTGGGGTTAATCATTCGTTGTCTTCTAAGACTTACTTGTAGTTGTCACGGTGTATGGTTAAGTAAGTCCGAGGCATATAATTTTTATAGTCTTTTTTGGTTTTTCTCCTATGCTATCAAGGTGAAGGATTGAGAGAGCTAACTAACTCTAACTAAGGACTAAGTCTACATTAACTAGCATTAGCATCCGTTACCACTTACTGTACACACCTTGAACTATGCAACTGTGGCTACCAAACGCTAATCGTTACTGGGATCACCACATGTAATGCATGTGCTCGAAGTGGTCATATTGAGGCACTTAACTAGCCTAAATGTGATGAGCAGCTAATTCCTTAACTAGCCGTGCACATCCGTAGATGCTCGTAATCAAGTCGTACGCATCCCGCGTTCTATGAGATAAGGGTGAGAGAATCTAATCGCGATGAGTAGCCGATTCCTTGATTAGCCGTACACATTCGTCAATGCTCGTAATCAAGTCGTACTCATGCTACACTAATGCAGGTAATAAATAACAGGTAAGAAATAACATGTAATAAATCCTATTCCATGCATTGCAAGGTTTATCCACAAAGCTCATCTTTATTGTCGTACACAACTTACGTTCAGGTACAAAGCTGCTCGAATAAAGATCCATTCACTTGGGGACTCCTACTGTGGGCACATGGAAAATATTCTATCTCTAGAGTGATCAAACTGCCAGAGTTTTCCTACTTTAAGCCTATGATGGAAAATAAGGGGAGTGTCGCCTTTTATTTATAGATTTGGCGGCAGACCACAATATCGCGTACGCGACATTGCAAGGGATGATGCGATATTGCGTACTCGATATCGCGGCTTGTGCATATCGCATCTCATCACCAAGCTAAGACTCTTACCACTAAGTTAACTTCTCCTTGTTAGTTATACTAACTTGGCAAATCATGGGACCTCTTGAAGCACATGGCTTAAAGCAAAGGTTTTGCTTGTTTTGTATTTGAGTTCCCTTTGTTTAGCCCATAACTTGAAGCTTACAAATCAAGAATTTTATCACTAAGCTAAAACATAATTATTAATACAACTCTAATTTAACCTAAATGTGGTTGAAATAAAAAGAAAAGATATTATTTAGTTAGTTACATACAACCAATCAATTTCACCAAATTTGCAAGATAATTATTAAGAAATAGGGTATTTCAAAACTCAATCATACAAGTTAGAAGTGTTCACACATGACTAGATCATAATCCATGGATGGATAATGTAAGTATACTGGTGAGTTGATAGTAAGTTCATAATTGTTGTCTTCTCACTTAGAGTTAGTGAGGTATATGACAAAATGATATTCATTGGCTTTAAGTATGCTAAGTGTAGACATAATGGATAATGAATGTATTTTCTATTTCTAAGTATAATAGTAATGTAAAATTATCCTATCTTATCCTAGTGGCAATAAGTATTTGTTCCTAACTTTTCGTACATATCCTTGACTAATGTAACTATATTGGGATTACCAAGTAACTTTACTACTAAGTGAATCATATAAAGCTACCATTGGGTTACCAAATAATTACACTTTATGCTCAAAACCAGTCATACTTATTCCATCTTATTAATGAACAATGGAATAGTAAATGACCTAGTAAAAGTAAAGATCATAGAAAAGTAAATCTATTCTAAATGATATGTTGTAATGATGAAGAAAAATCTTGATCTTTATTTCCATTCACGAATTATGTCCAGGAATAATCCACTCGCATCAAAATTACATACAACTATAATTCACCTCACTACAAGCATTCATAACTAACTCTAACTTTAAGAAAAAAAATTCAAGAATTTCACAAAGTGTTGGACTCAAACTTATTTTTCGATGTGATGGTGGGCTCATATTTATAAGCATGACCATGGCCCACTACATTGTATCTACAATAATGTATGATAGGCTACGATATCGTAGTCCTCAATATAAGAGTGTTTCATAAAACCCCCATGACTGACTAAAAACTTGTCCTTGAGTTCAAATAAAAGGAGGATAGAGTTCCTTAAAAACTTGTGGGATTCATAAACTCAACATCATGACACATATTTACATGACTGACTTTACTAAGAGTGTTGCATCTTTGTTTGAGTGGTATTACAAATTATCATCTAATGCATAATGGACATATAATTAAAACAAAACAAAGCTTGATGAGATTCTTTATGTTCCTAGTGATGGTGGCTCCTCCATTGATATATTCTCTTTATCATCCAATTTTTGAAACTCATACTAGTTTAGCAATGCTTTGAGCTTTTATTCTTTTGTTTTGGGATCATGTAGCTGTCGGCAATTGTTTGGGATGCGACCGCCAATGAGTGCCTTGAATAGGATTTAGGTGCTTGTTGATCTCTAGCAACATCAAGGCCTAGATACCTCCAAATAGACTTAGTAGTTAAATATGAGTATGTGTTTGCTGTTGTGAATGTTCAAATAGTTGGGTTGCGTATAAAACTATAATTGACTATTATGAAAGAGATTCGGCCAACTTTGTAAAATACTATTGTTAGAGATTCCTATTTTGTTCAATCACTTAGTCTATATGGTCCTTATGATACCGACTTGTAACAAATAAAATTTTGTAAAACCCATTTGAGCATAACTCTACCAATATACTCCTAATTTTCCCCAGAGAGAGAAAGTTTCACAAGAAAACTAGAAATAGAGCAAGATTCAATGGAAAGAGAAAGAAAAGAAAGCATATTTTTGTAAACATCTCAAATATTTAAGTAAGGTAAATTGATACGAGAAAACACTTCACAATAAAGCTATCCCTAATTCAATATCTATGAATTGTTCAAATTTTCTAGGCTCAAACAAGCAATTTCTTAAAGACAATCCTACTATACTACCAAAAATTACTACGTAAAACACCATGTATGGGCCTCTATTTTGGCTAGATAATAGTTATCAACAATTGCATACAATAGAGCTTTCAAAGATTTGACAATTTCTGATTGAAATACTAAGGGAATATACTTTAAAAAATTTTAAAAGCTATTTTATTCCTATCAAAATACCAAAGATTTTTTAATCCTCTAGATTATTGAATTACTCAACTGGCTTGTCTATAGTAGAGGCACTCTTACAACAATTCTAATAGCAGCCTTAAACATTGCATAATAATAAAATTCCCTATTAAATTGCTCTTGAGGCTTTCCAACATGAGCTCTTCTATTGCAAATCTTAATAAGGGTATACTATCATGTAACGAGAAACTATAAAAGCAATCTAAAGATCCCAAATTTAAATGCCAAGCATGATACTACCTAAACCACTAGATAAGTAGCTAAAACAAAGTAGGAAAGAATGAAATCACAAGATTTTAAAAAAAAAAGTCACCAAAATGATGTCTTTAGCAAGCCATCTTACAAACAATCTTCAAATTTCTTCTTTCCAAAAAGCTTCTTCTTCATTTCTACCTTTGAAGCCTTTTTATAGTGGCTTTGGGTAGTTACAATAATCATGAGAGGTTAAGGGTAAGTAACAAATATCTAGAAGTTTTAATTTCAACCACCTAAGGAGTTACAACTTCCATGGGAAGTTAAGAGATTTTTAAGACACATTTGGCAAGTGTCTCCTTGGTAATGGAAAAAATCAAAATTAGCTACAAATATATTGGAGTGTTGGTTGTAACTATCATGCAGCTACAACTTCCATGGGAAGTTTCAATTCTCATAGAAAATAAACTAATATTTACCAAATGTTCATAAATCTTCCCATGTCCCTAAATCATAATATGGATATATTTTAAAAGTGTTATTCCAATGTTAAATTAATCTCCTTTATAATATACCAAAGCATTCCAATTAACGATGGCATTAAGCGGTTTTGTCTTGGCAGCTCATCCACACAATAGCCAGTCCTCATGGTAATAAGATTGACTTTCAAGCCCAATGAAACATTTGTTTTAATAAAATTATGCCAAGTCCCATAGTTTCAAACGTGTAAACATCATTACGGAAATTGGTAATGTCTTCACACCAAAAATGAAGGTAGCATTTACACAGAGTTGAGGTGGTGTTTAGCTTCTTACATGATCAATTTTTCCAAATTCACTGTAACATGCTTAGGGTCAAGCTTCCTGCAAAATTTTAAGGAGATCTCCAATGGCACACTTGCAATGGCAATTGCCAGGTGGAAATGGCAAAGCACCAATGCAGGAAACATATAGAAGAATGACAGCAAGTGGCAAAGAAAAGTGTAGGCCATAGAAGCATTCTTTAATTAAACCCTAACCCTTGCCTCTATAAATGGATTAGATATGAGCACTAACATGATATGCATCTTTGTAGGAATTGGTCAAGAGGTTTCGGTGCTGAGAAGGCTTAGATTTCAATGTGTGATTAGGATCACTGCTGTTGGTTTAGCCTGTGCTAGTATAGAGTAAAGAATCAACTGTATGCACCTTTGTTGGAGATTACATTTGTAATTTCCACTAATAGCGCACAGGAATTCATCATGGAATATATGCCTTTGGTTTTTCATCATTTATTGACTAGGAGAAAGATCATTTCCATCACCATATTCTTAGCCAAGAAGGCTAAATACATTTTGTTCATTAGGAATCACATCTACCATCAATATGGATTTGTGATCATTTTCCTTTACTTAATTAAATGACTTTGTTGCCCAAGTTATACCAAGATTTCTTTCCTCTTGCAATAGCATTCTCTATTTCAATCTTACAAATTTCTAAATTTTATCTTTACTTTTTCTTGGTATAAAGATAGTAGCATAGAAAATTCTAAAATGGTGATTTTGGATCATCAAACTAGATTCAAAATCAACTAAATAATTTACTAACAGTTTAACAAATTTTTCAAAAAATTTATCAACAAGAGATAGCTACCATTCGATTTTACGTATAGAGTCCTGGTGGGTAAAGCATTTTTTTATTCTCTGATCAACAACACCTTCGTCTTGTATACATCACAAAAGTTGTAAAGATTTTCTTCAAGATATAATTGCCTAGGAAATTGGTTGCAAGAAAAATGGATGACAATTTTTACAATGAATTGGATGTGTCCACTTTAGTAAAGATAACCTTGCCTTTGAAGATGATTCAAATAATGGACCAGTATTTGTTACTTTGTACATTTCACCCTTATGAGAAAAAGAATTTAATTTTGCAGTGTCTTTGTGATCAATGTTGTGTCCTTTTTCTCAAAATGCTAAGTCTTCAACAATAATTTTAACATAGGCAGAGAATAACAGCTCATTATAAAAATCACTCAATATTCTTTTTTATAACCATGAATCAAAGGACTTTATTAGTGGACTTACACCTCCTAAACCATTCAACTCCATAACTAAAGCATTTTTCTACTCCATTAAATGGCCAAAATGTGACAACATTGCTTGCCCTCCTTAATTTTTTTTAAGTTACCAATACCNTCTATAGAGGCCAATGTTTGGGGTATATTTCATGAATGTGACAATCAAGTAGAAAATCAAGAAAATTCTAACCAAGATGATTCTTGGGGAGATGCATTTATATCTCATGATATAGAAGTATCTAATTGGAATAAGCCACAAGAATCAGCAAAAGAGGTAGATGCAAAGGAAATAAGAATAGTTGAAGAAAGCAAAGATGAAGGCAATGCATTAGTTACAACTGAAATAGTGTATGAAAGGACTCAAGGTAAGAGGATTCCTNAAAGCCTCACCCCTAATGAAAACTTAAAGAACTGTACATCAAGACTTTATACAAACTATTCAATGGATGGGAAGTGGATAGTTAAAATAACTTTGTTAGGAATCCTCTTACCTTGAGTCCTTTCATACACTATTTCAGTTGTAACTAATGCATTGCCTTCATCTTTGCTTTCTTCAACTATTCTTATTTCCTTTGCATCTACCTCTTTTGCTGATTCTTGTGGCTTATTCCAATTAGATACTTCTATATCATGAGATATAAATGCATCTCCCCAAGAATCATCTTGGTTAGAATTTTCTTGATTTTCACATGCATGAAATATACCCCAAACATTGGCCTCTATAGAAAGTCCACCAGTATGAAACATGAACTCATCAAAAAGCCAAAGTAGGAATGGACTTTCTTTTGATGCTCCATGGACTTTTGCTTTGCGATAAGCTCTTAGAACATGTTTTGGGTAGCATCCCATTACATATGGGATAAATGGTATTCTCATTGCTCTCTCACCAAGAACCATCCTTTCTCAAACCTACACTCTTTGCTAGCTTTCGTTACTCATACTTTGAATTGGAAAATGATGTAATCTTAAGCAATCCATGTCTCTTCTTATAGTAGTAAATAAATTTGAAATTCCCACCAAATCTTTCTAACCAACCTTGCCACCTTTGTCCATATTAATTACTTTCTAACCATTATACATATGCCAATTTGAATTTTACCATTCAATTGTTGGAATTACTTCCCACTAAATAATTAATTAACCACCACTTCCATTTTACTCATCTCAAGTAATGATTACTTAAAATAATTCAACTAATATTTTTAATTAAATATCTTTAAACTCATACTTAACATGAACATATGTTAGTTTTTATTTTATTTTATTTTAAAATACGAAATGATCTTACCTACCCATACAGATAAAACATATATGTCATGGTTAAACAAGACATAATAATTCCTATATAGAAAATTTTATTATTTATTACTATATATACTCAATAATATTATAATTGTATACTTATATATATTATTATACTATGTACATATATTAATTTATATAGAGATATTTAAGTCATGGGCAGCTGTCCAAAATAATGTTTTATATGTAAAACATTATATGGAAATTGCAATTCCATACCATAGAATGTTGATAATTTATAAGTATCCTCGGATAATTGTTTTGGAATCTTAAATGGACTAGTCCATCTTAGTGTGAACTTATTCGGTTTCTTCATATTCCATAGCAAGATAAGGTCTCCTATTTGGAAAGTTCTTCTCAAAGCCTTTTTATCAAACCATCCTTTGACTTGAGATGTACTTTTTAAGAAATTATCCTTTGCTCTATCTATCTCAGCTTCTCTCTTGATGAGCAAGGTCATAAAACTTCTATCTTTATCAATTTTCTCACTATACCTTTGTACAAAATCTAAAGCTGAACTTATAATCTTGTTTGTAATTCTTGCGAGCAAACCATAGACTAAACTATAAGGTGATGCTCCAATAGCCTTCTTAAACCTAATACGATCCATCCATAATGTAGATTGTAGATAATCAATCCAATTTATTGAATTTCCATCCATTGATTTCTTAATGTAGGAAATAAGCTTTTTATTTGTAGATTTAGCTAAGTCATTTCCTTGAGGATAATAATTTGAAGAAGAAAATATGAAAATGGATTTTTCTTATGCCCATGTTATGAATTCTTCATATTGAAAAATGGATCTATTATCAAATACTAATACTTTGGGTAGACCAAAACGACTTATGATTTGATCTTCCAAAAACTTGATTAAATCTAATGCTGAACTTCTTCTTAGAGCTTTTACTTTAAACCATTTAGTAAAGTAATCAGCAGTTGTGAACATAAACTTATGCCCATCTCTTAAAGGAGTAATTGTACCAATGAAATCCAAACCCCATTGCTGAAATGGTCTATCCACAATTACTGGTTTTAAGGAAGCTCTAGCCTTTTTGATTTTGGTCCATGGGTTTGACATTTATAACATCTTTGAATTTTCAAAGTAATATCTTGATACATAGTAGGCCAATAATATCCATATCGAAGTATATGTTACATAGTTGATTTAGGGGATTCATAAAATAAATTAGAATGATCATGGACTCGTTCTAAGATGGGACCAATTTGATCATTATGAATGCATTCGAACAAAACCCCTCTAAAATCCTTTCTGTATAATACACCATCTCTAACCACAAATTTACATGCTTTCTTGAAGAAAGCTCTTTTTTAACTTGCAATTATATTATTTGGGACTTTCCTTGTATTAAAGAACTTTAAAATTTCATCATACAAATTTCCTTCATAAGTATCAAGCGGACATACTTCATTTTCTCTAGCCATTAACTTAGCTAATCCCATTCCCTTAACTATTTTGCATATTTCCAATGACAATCTAAAACCTTAGAGCTTTATAAGCCAGTTTCCTCTTTTCAATCCAATTTCATTTTGTGCTAAGAATTGTTTGACTGCAGGTTCGATTAGCATAATATGAACTAATGAACTTTCTAACTAATATTTAAAATGTTGAAGTGCTTTAATGATTGTGAATGCTTATTTTTCCAAGTTTAAATAATTTAGTTCAGAACCTTTCAACTAATACCCAAAAAATCTAGTTGGTTCATCTTAACCATCATTTTTTTGAGTTAAGATAGTAGCAACGAAATCCTTGGAAGCAAAAGCATATAACAAAAAATATTCCTTTAATTTAGATTTTATCAAATATGGAGCCTCTTGAATGGCCCTTTTAATTTCTGCTAAGGCTTTCTCCAATGTTGGTGTTTTCTCTACTTGGACATCTTTTTTTAGCATATACATCAAAGGTTAGTAATTTTGGTGAATCCAGGGATAAATTTCTTAACAAAATGTATCTTTCCAAAGAAATATCTAAGATATTTTTTACTTGTAGGATGCTCAATATTTTGTGCTGCTTGGACTTGAGAATTATCTATAGCAATTTCTTCTTGATAGATCACATGGCCTAGTAAACTCCCAAATTTAACTCCAAAGATACACTTCTTAGAGTTTAATGAAATACCATACTCACAACATCTGTCAAAAACTTGTTGAATATGACCAATATGATCTTGCTTTCTTTTTGAGAATATGGTAATATCATCCAAATAAACCATAACACATTGACCTATTAAACCTTTAAAGGCTAAATCCATTGCTCTTTGAAAAGTAGCTCCAGCATTTGATAATCCAAATGGAATTCTTTGGTAAGAAAAATTTTCTCATTTGGTGATAAATGCTATCTTATATCTATCATTTCTATATANATGACTTAGCAAAAGCAGCTTCGACATTAGACATGAAAAAGATAGAAGGATATGGGTGTGTAATGATTGAAGAAGAACATCAACCATCAATACCAAATAACATAAAACATTTGCAAGTATTTGAAGATAATGATCAAGTACTTAAGTTCATGAGAAACAAACAAGAATGCGAAGGTCAAGTCATACTTGAGACAATGTCAAAATCTAAGGCAAATTTCATTCATAAAAGGATAATTGATTATGCATATGANGCCTTAGATTTTGACATTGTCTCAAGTATGACTTGACCTTCGCATTCTTGTTTGTTTCTTATGAACTTAAGTACTTGATCATTATCTTCAAATACTTGCAAATGTTTTCTGTTATTTGGTATTGATGGTTGATGTTCTTCTTCAATCATTACACACCCATATCCTTCTATCTTTTTCATGTCTAATGTCGAAGCTGCTTTTGCTAAGTCATCTGCTATATAATTACCTTCTCTGCCTATATGTTCTATCTAGTAGTGTTGAAACTGTTCTAACATTTGGTAGACAAGTTGTTTATACGGTTGTAAAAATGAGCTTTTCACTATGTAATTACCTTTAACTTGTTCACAAACTAATCTTGAATCTCCTTTTATAGTGATTACATTAATTTCTTTTTCCAAAGCTATTCTAATACTAATACACAAAGCTTCATATTTGGCCTTGTTGTTAGTACATGGGAAAGATAGATGAATTACCTTTAGAATTTCTAGTGAATCATTTCTTACTATAACTATCCCAGCACCTGCACCTTTAGAATTACATGAGCCATCAAAGTACAATTCCCATTTGTTCTCATCTTTGGATTCTTCTTTTTCAGAACTATAAGTTTCTTGGAGTGTACAAATTTTGGTTTCAAAAGCCTTTTTTTAAAAACAATTTTACCTTTCCCATTTGAAGTAATATTATCAATCATCAAAGGTTCACTATACACATATTTGGTTTGGTTCTCCTTTCTAAGGTAACAACGTGTGAGACTATGTAACCTAAGAAATTTTTACTCCAACTTCTACTCAATAAGAGACTATGTAAGTTTGGTATATCTACCACTTGAATAGTTACTCTACTTTTGACATGGGGTTTAGAAGCAATTTCCAATAAAACATTTGGTAATTGGCCCACAATCTTCACTCTTCTCTTGTCCACTTGAATAATATTTTTATTTGATTTTTTAGGAGTTAAACTAAGTTTCTTGCATACAGACAATGACATTATAGTAGATGTGGCTCTAGAATCAACCAAACAATTGTGCAAATATTTATCCTTTAACTTCATTGTCAAAAGAAAAGGAGGAGCTTCTTTATCAGGAATACAATCATAACTAGTCTTTGATTTTTCATCATTGTTAGACACATAGCTTAACTCTAATTCTCTAACCCTCCTTTTACCTTTGATAAACTCTAAAGCCTTTCTTTGTTAATCTCCTATTTGTAGTAATTGATATATGCTAATATTGGCCCTAACATGTTTAATATCTTCAATCAAATCATATTATTCATCTTCAATAAAGCTTGGTTTCTTTATCTATTTATTGAAAGACTAATTTGGAGTACTTTGGTCTACTTGATCCTCTTTATTCTTATTTTACTCTCTCTTCTACTTGGCTTAAAAGCCTTTCTCTTAGTAGATGGATTAGTAATGACATTTGGAGGTCTAGAAGTAGTTAGTCTTTCTTTTGATCTCAGATTATATCCATTTTCCTCATTGTTATTACACTCATCATCTGAGGATATATCTTCTTCAGAACTTGATAGAGAAGAAGTATCACTAGACCTAGAATTAGAAAATTTTCTTACATAATGAACACTAGATAGATCATTATTAGATTCAATATCAAGAAAGTTGGACATAGCAAGCTCACCATCATCCTCATCTTCTACTAACTTAGTGTCTTCATATTAACTCTTGCCAAGGTTTTTTCTAATTTCACTATTTTGTTGGACATATCTCATATTAATTATCCCTTTTTAGATTTTCTTCTTTTAGGTTCTTGCTCTGTCTTAATATGAGATAGACCTGGTAAAGCTTTAAGTTGAGCAAAGTCTCGTATAGGAATCATAACTTTTTCTTCTCTCTTTTGAGTTGTAGTAATCTCTTCATGATTCAAGTTCAACTATTTTTCTAATTGTATAGCTTCACTAAAGTAGTCATTTAGTGTAGTTAAGTTCGAAGTTCTCCTTAACCAAATTAAAATGTTGGGGTTGACATCCTTAAGATAAGTTTCTCTAAGCATTATCTGATGGTTTATATTGTCTTTGAAAGAGCCCATAAATTTGTTGAAATTTGATGTTAAAATCTCTAATTGATTCTTTAACTCCTTGCTTAGCTTGTATTAGCCCACAATACAATTGTTGTTGATCTAATTGATCACCAAACTGGGCTAAGAAAAGACTTCTCATACCATCCCGACTTATGATACTATTGCTTGGCAAGTTTGAATACTAAATCTGAGCCATATCATTTAGATTTGCTACAAATAATCTATAGGCTTGATCTTGGTGTTGAACATTTGCATGAGCTAAAGCTAATGAAAACATGTTAATATACTCTTCAACTAAGTAAGCTTTTCCAAGAATAAAAGGCTCATGAAAATATTTATAAATTACCTTAGGAATATCATTGTAGTTTTGAAATCCTAATGGTGTGACTGTTTGCCAAGGATTTGCCATCTTATTCCTTTGAATTGCTGAACTCTTATACTTCTTAGATCTTCTCTTATAAACTAACAAACCAGTTAGAAGGGGTGATCTTCTCAACCTTGTAGTCTTTAATCTGAACTTAAAAACCTTCTTTTGTTCTTCTTTTGATGAAGAATCAATCTTATAATTAGAACTTCCTTTAAATCTTTGAAACCTTCCAAACTATCAATCTTGTTGGGCATGAACTAAAAATAGAATCTAATTTCTTAAGTGTTTATAGTAACAAATAATTTTTGGTATGCTAGGACTATGAGGCTTATGAACCTAGAGGATATATTTTCTTGTCCTCCTTCTAGCACCAAAAAAACTATTGGCAACTGTTGGGGACACAACCGCTAATAAGTGCCTTGAACATGGTTTAGGTGCTTACTAGTCTCTGGCAACAACAAGGCCTAGATACCTCTAAATATACTTAGTAGTTAAACATGAGTATGTGTTTGTTGTTGTGAATGTTGAAGTAGTTGGGTTGCACATAAAACTATAATCAGTTATCATGAAAGAGATTCAACCAACTTTGTAAGATACTATGAGTTGTTGGAGATTACTATGTTGTTCAATCACTTAGTCTATACGGTCCTTATAATACTTACTTGTAACAAATAAAATTTTGCAAAAATCATTTAAGTACAACTCTGCAAATCTACTTCTAATTTTCCCCAAAGAGAGAAAGTTCCACAAGAAAACTAGAAATAGAGCAAAATTCAATGGAAAGAGAAAGAAAAGAAAGCAAATTTGTGTAAAAATTTCAAATATTTAGGCAAGGTAAATTGATACAAGGAAACACTTCATAATAAAGTTATCCCTAATTGAATATCTATGAATTGTTCAAATTTTCTAGGCTCAAACAAGTAATTTCTTAAAGACAATCCTACTATTACTGCATAAAACACCACGCATGAGTCTCTATTTTGGCTAGATAATAGTTGTCAACGATTGCATACAATAGAGCTTTCAAAGATTTGACAATTTTTGATTGAAATACTAAGGGAATATACTTTAAAAAATTTAAAAAGCTATTTCAGTATTATCAAAATACTAAAGCCTTTTTTAATCCTCTAGACTATTGAATTGCTCAACTAGCTTGTCTATAGTAGAAGCTCTCTTACAGTAATCCTAATAGTAGCCTTAAACATTGCATAATAATAAACTTATCTATTAAATTTCTCTTGAGGCTTTCCAACATGAGCTCTTCTATGGCAAATCTTAATAGGGGTCTACTATCACACAACAAAAAACTATAAAAGCGATCTAAAAATTCCAAATTTAAATGCTAAGCATGGCACTACCTAAATTACTAGCTAAGTAGCTAAAAAAAAGTAGGAAAGAATGAACTCATAGGATTAAAACAAAGTGGCTAAAATGATGTCTTTAGCAAGCCATCTTACAAGCAATCTTAAATTTCTTCTTTCCAAAAAGATTCTTCCTCATTTCTACCTTTGAAGCCTTTTTATAGTGGCTTTGGGTAGTTATAATAATCATGAGAGGTTAAGGGTGAGTAAAAAATATCTAGAATTTTTAATTTTAACTACCTAAGGAGTTACAACTTCCATGGGAAGTTAAGAGATTTTTAAGCCGCATTTGGAAAGTGTCTCCTTGGTAATGGAAAAATCAAAATTAGCTACAAATATCTTGGAGTGTTGGTTGTAACTATCATCAAGTTACAACTTCCATGGGAAGTTTTAATTCTCATAGAAAATAAACTAATATTTACCAAATGTTCATAAATCTTCCCTTTTTCCTAAATCATAATATGGATATCTTTTAAAAGTGTTACTCCAATGTTAAATTAATCTCCTTTATAATACACCAAAGCATTCCAATTGATAATGAGATTAAGCGGTTTTGTATTGGCAGCTCATCTATGCAATGACTAGTCCTCATGGTAATAAGACAGACTTTCAAGCCTAGTGAAACATTTGTTTTAATAAAATTATGCCAAGTTCCATAGTTTCAAAGGTGTAAACATCATTATAGCAACTAGTAGCTTCTTCACACAAACAATGGAGGCGACATTTACGTAGAGTCGAGGTGGTGTTCAGCTTCTTGCACGATTAATTTTCCCAAATTCATTGTAATATGCTCAAGCTCGTGCTTCACGCAGAAGTTCAAGGAGATCTCCAACAGCACACTTGCAGTGGTAACTACTAGGTGGAAATGGCAAAGCACCAACACAAGAAACATCTAGAAGAATGGTGGTGAGTGGTAGAGAAAAGTGTAGGCCATAGAATCATTCTTTAACTAAACCCTAACCCTTGCCTCTGTAAATGGATTAGATATGAGTACTAACATGATTCACATCTACGTAGGAATTGGCCAAGAGGTTCCAATGCTAAGAAGGCTCAGATTTAAATGCATGATTGGGATTGCTACCACTAGTTTAACCTATGCTAGTGTAGAGTAAAGAATCAACGGTATCCACCATTGTTGGAGATTACAATGAAAAATCCATTTTTAATTTTTACTGATAATGCATAGGAATTCATCATGGAATATATGCCTTTGGTTTTTCATTATTTGTTGACTAGGAGGAAGATCATTGCTTCATTGTATGCCATCATTATAGGCTTAGCTAAGAAGGCTAAATACATTTTATTCATCAGGAATCATAGCTACCATTCATCTGGATTTGTGATCATTTTTCTTTACTTAATTAAATGATTTTGTTGCCTAAGTTATACCAGGATCTCTTTCCTCTTACAATAGCATTCTCTATTTCAATCTTGTAGTAACCCAAATTTCTGAATTTTATCTTTACTTTTCATTGTTATAAAGATAGTAGCATAGCAAATTATAAAACGATGATTTTGAATCATCACACTAGATTCAAAATCAACTGAATAATTTGCTAACAATTTAACAAACTTTTCAAAAAATTATTAATAAGAGATAGCTATCATTCGATTTTACTTATAGAGTCCTATTGGGTAGAGCATATTTGTATTCTTTGATTAGCAACACCTTCATCTTATATAAGTCACAAAAATTGTAAATATTTTCTTGAAGATATAATTGTCTGGGTAGTTGGTTGCAAGAAAAATGGATGAAAGTTTTTGCAGGGAATTGGATTTGTCCACTTTAGTAAAGATAACTTTGCCTTTGAAGATGATTCAAATGATGAACCAGTATTTGGTACTTTGTAAATTTCACCCTTATGAGAAAAAGAATTAAATTTTGTAGCATCTTTGTGATGAATGGTGTGTCCTTTTTCCTAAAATGTTGAGTCCTCAACAATAATCTTAACATTAGTAGAGAAGAACAACTCATTATAAAAATCACTCAATATGCTTTTTGTGATCATAAATCAAAGGACTTTATTAACCATGTTACACCTTCTAAACCATTAAACTCCATGCCTATAGCATTTTTCTGCTCCATTAAATGGCCAAAATGTGCCAACAACAACATCTTTTCAAATTTAGCAATGTTTATAGGAGTTGGTACTTCTCAGGGACATGGTAGCTGTGGAAACATTTTGTTAGCCTTGACATACCATACTACAAATTTTATTCTTTCTACCTCAAAGGCTCTGGCCATCTTTTGTAGTTCTTTGTAATTAGTCATTCTCTTGGCTAGGTTTGCTACATTATCTTTCTGATCCTAGAAGCTAGATTTGACTACTTCGAGTTCAGAGTTTGCAATGTGAAGCTTTTACTATGCATCTATCCTATTTGCAAACTCTATTTCATACATAGCATAAATTGTAGCCACTTACTACTCCAATTCTATTCTTGGCCTACCTATTGTCAACATGACTAAGTTATCATAACAAAGATTTGCTAACCCTATGTATTCTATTAAGTTCTCAATCTATAGGTCTTTTTTCTTTATCTTATCTTGATGAACATGGACAAGACAATCCAAGATGGGTTGCCAATCAAGTGTTTGTTGTGTGATAAAATTGATCTTGGATTTAACCATATGGATTTCTTTATCATTAATCTATTTGTACATGCCCACTTGGTCTTTAAAATGCTTCGTAAGTCTTTCATGCTTCTTGGCCTCATTTTGCCATGTGTTAATTTCAATTGCTGACTTTTTTTGGACTAAGCATACTTCTTCCATTGATATGGTTCTATTCTCAATAGCCAATTATTTTATATCAAGGTTGACTCTAGCAAATTGCTCTCTAAGCTGATGGATACTTTCCTCTAATATGTTCTTTTTATTTTCAATATCTATTAACCTCAAATTCTCTATAGTGATTTTCTTATTTTCTTCATCTAATGTAACAATTGCCTTAGCATGTACGTATGTTTGGGCTTTTGCTACTGAGGTTTTCCACACTACTTTCTCCTTCTCCATCTCCATTTATCTTTGCTTGATATAAAGTTATTTTATTTTCTCATCTCTAAATTATGTTATTTGATTAGGTGCAATGTACATTGTAGGGACTTGTCTTTTAGTTCTTAATGCAACTAATTCTTCTTGCAACCTCTACATTTCACTTTTTGCATGTTGCATCCTCATTTCTTCCATGACCAGCTTACCTTTAGAAGATATTAATTCAAGCTCTACTATAGTGATATCACTAGGGATGTTAAAAAGATTTTGCTTAACTTGTCCTATCTTCAGCATTCTCTTCTATGCATCTTCATGCTCTACATGGGTCATTGACGTTCCAACTAAGGTTTCTACATCTTTGGCTCTAGTAATATCTACTGATGGCACAATGGAAATGATGAATGATTTTTTAATCTGATCAATTATAACTTTCGCTACTCTAGCTGCATCCTAGTATTGCATGACCACCACAATGTTATAAGATCAAGTAACAATCTTTTGGATGTTCATACTAGCAAATGTAACATCCTTCATCATTTTATTTGGAGTCTACAACCTCTTCAACTATTACAACTTTGTTGTTTTATTATGCTAGTGTCTTCTAGTGTCAAACTTCTTCCTTGTATCTTTATCTTTGACTCTTCCCAGTTCTATCCTCTTCTTCACAATCTTTAATGCAATATAGAACTTTTCATCAAATGACGTCTCACATCTTGTCAACCTTAGTTAAAATTTTGATAACATATTTTTTAATTAGCAAGGTTTTTCATTGCATAATCTTCTCTAATGGTGCTTCTTGGTCTAGTTCACAAAGATGAACCTCCTTTCATGGATGGAGGAGTCTCTATTGTACTTCTTTACAGTTTCCCTTTTCTTTAACTCTCTTTCCTTCTTTCTACTTAATCGATTAGTCTTTGTATTCGATGGACTCTCATCTCTAATAATCTTCCTTTGGCATAGACTATAAAAGCTTTCTTCATTTTGTTCTTGAATCCATCTATGATGTGGTGCAACTATTTTCTCTAAGAGAAACCAGGGTTTCAACATCGATGTAACAATGAATAATACCTACCCAAGGCCATATTAAGGGATTCATGATAATCCTATCTCCACCTTGAATTTTCCTTCTTAGGTTGAACACTTTGGATTATATTTGATACTTATCATTGAATAACTTCAACATCATACTCCACCTTTGGATAGATTCTTGTTTCAAGGACTAGTATTAATTTTCAGCTTTTTTGATAAGTGTCATGGAAAAAAAATTTAGCTTTTGCTAATCATTCTCAATATTTTACAAGGTACAAGCATCATGGTAGGCTTGCAAGTAATGTTGAGGATCAACATTCTAGACCTCTTCAAACTTAGGGATATTGTTCATGTCTAGCTATTTGATTCCATATGATGCTTGATAGGAATATAGATCACTTTCTATATGCTGATCATACTTATGGTAGTAAGCAATGGTTCATAATATGCATTCTATTCATCATGTTCCATGTTATGATTATGCCTCCTTTCTTGGTAGTGATTCCTTTTTTCTTATCCTTGCCTATGTCCTCCTCTCTCTTCTCTACAGTGGAGTCTCCTTTCATCTCCACCTTGTTTATGATTTTTGCCCCCTCGATCATGATCACGTTCTTCCTCTTTCAAAATTGATGATGAAGGGGAAGATGAGAATGGAAAGCTAAAAGAGTTATGTTAGCTTTCTCTCATTCTTTGATCCCTCTATTATTCTTTGGTTAGTAGCCATTGGAGATACGATTGGCTACTTCGTATTATAAGGCTACTGCTTCAAGCCCCAACTTTGTTAGTGATGACATCAACATTATTGGGATTGCACAATTAGGTAACAACACTATGTTACCTTTCAAATCTCTCCATCATAATTGCTCAACTTGATGAAGAATGAAGGTGAAGTCAAAATGATAAGGATTTGCATACATATTGATAACTTTAAGTTGTTGGGATACCTCCTTTAGATTCTTTTTTGTCTTATCATGTGGTCTTATAGAGTCATCCATAGGCGAGAAATCAACCCTATGAGAAGAAGGCATCTCTTTAGTTCATTTTTTAAAGTGTTCCTTAAATGAAATATTATTATTTTTACTATGATATGTCATTATAGTCCTACAATGATCTTTGTATGAATTAGTTATCTAAAACACTAGTGCATAAAGTCCCCAACAACAATGCCAATGATGAGTGGCAAACTAGACCCTATGCCTAACGATATTGATCACAAGTATTCACACATAATCTAGTCAAGTTGCATATACTTGAACTAGCACGATGTGCTAGATAACTAAGCATAAGATCATTGATCATCATCTTCCCAATCACAACTTATGTTTGTTCAATTAGTATGGTTAAGTGTGATTACGGTGTAAGATGGCTTAATTATTATTAAAATATTTAAAAGATAAACTATTAAAATATTAAACTAATTAACTAAGAACATAAAAGAAGTCTAAACTAACCTAAACATTTAGAATCCATTCCCACTTTTTGTACAAATCCTAAACTTATACTAACATCGCTAGGTTACCCAAGTATTTACTATTAGGCATACCAAGTATCCATCATTGGATCACCAAATGTTTGTATATTATGCTTGAAGTAATCATAATCAAGTGCTATTATTGAATGAAATATTTAATTACTAGTTGGAAAAAAAGTAAAATGCATCTAGAATAAAGTATTGAAAAGTAAACTAATGCTAATCCAAATGTTGTAATGGATGGAACCAACCTTGATTTTATTGTTATCATGCACAAGTATCCAAGTACATGATGCATTTGAATGAAACTCTATGCAACTAACTCAATCAATGTTACAAGCACTCAAAGAAGAAAAATTCTAACTTTCACAGAGAAAAACTATAAAAGTTCAACTATGCTACTGAAAAAAGATGCCATGAATGTGGTGAGTACACATATTTATGTAGGAAAAGCACCAGCCTGCATCAATGCATCACTTATGTATCAACTAGACCATGTCAACATTTATTCAAACTTCATTACTAATGTATTCATTCATTCTTTTCTTGATTAATCCTCCTACAATCAACCAGTAACATCCATCAAGAGGGGACAATGTTACACCCACTTTTGTTGTTCACCACTTAATCAAGACCAAGTGTGTTGTTGACAATGCAACACTTAAGTTTAAGCTCAAACTCTTTCAATTTAACAAAACAAGGCACATTCTCTACTCCTAGAGGGCTCTATAGAACCATCCTAGTTTATATTCTAGCTTAAAAATTTTATTTTTGGTGACCCTCAAAAAAGCTTAAGAATCAAAATTTTTCTAAGTGTTAGAGTTAATATAGATTCCATGTCAGCTATAACCTTGTCTATATCAACTACATAAGACTACATGTTAGCATCAAATTAAACCCTATATAATCCCAAATGGTGCATCCTAAGCTTCCATGGTAGCACAGGATTTAAATCGCATGGTTTTGATAATTTAACCTAGATATCCCAGAACTCAAAATTTTTCTAACTTTGGGGCTAATGTTGACATTAGTATCAATAGATTAAAAAAGGTCCTCAATATCCCTAGGGTTTATTTCACCTATAGTTTAACTTATCTCCTAGCTTTTCAAGTTCCTTGACAACTTATCAATATTAGTCTTAGCACTTAAAATGATGATTTTGGCAAGTTCAAGTGTGGTCTTGGTAGTATTGGGTTGATAATTTTCTATCTTTGATAGGTGATGTTGATGTTGCTAATGTTAACACCTTCTCAAACCCTTGGGAACAACATTTGGCAACTTTTCCTTGGTTTGCATGCTCCTCAGCACCATGTGGACATCATTCCAACACATCTTAGCATCAAATTTAGCATCTTGAAGGTTCACAACATTAACTTTGGAAATGTCAAAAAAATGTTCTAAGCTCCACTGACATTAACACTAATGTCAACATCAGTGTCATCGTCAACACATGTAGGACCCACATTTTAACCTTCTCAGCCATTACATCCTACATTATATAGCATCCCTTGACCTCACAAGCTTCTTGATAATGCCTCGATAGCATTCGACATTAATTCAAGGATCAAACCAAGTTCCAGAAGCTCAAAATTGCAACTCCATCAATATTGTAAAAGATTGACTAAGTGTTGCTAACGTTGATGCTAATATCAGCATTAGCAATTCAAGGAGCTACACCTTGTCATTCTTGACTTGTACCCTCATCATTTAACTATAGTATTAGATCTTAGGGATTTCTATACATTGTCCTTGCAACATTTGACCTTACTTCGAGTGTTAAATGAGGCCTCAAAAGCTGAAACCTTTAACTTGGTAACAACTACAAATATTTGGCTAAGCTTTAAAAATCAACTTGGTTAAAACTATAAAAATTTAGCTAATCTTAAAAGTTTAACTTGATCAAAATTATAAAAATTTGATGAAGTGTTGATGATGTTGATGTTGACATCAGTGTAATTGTTAGCATCACTTTTCTCGAGACTTGCATCATCCTTTCTACACCTTTGAACTTAGTGTTTGGCATCATCCCATAATCTCATGAGCTTCTTAGTAGTATCTTGACACCATTTACCATCAATTTGGGTGTCAAATAGAGTTCTAGAAGGCTTGGACCACTACTTGGATAAAAATTCTTAAGTTTTTTTAAGTGGTGGTGACATTGACGTAAACATTAACATCAGCATTGGTGTGAACTTCCTAGATTACCATACTTGCCAAACATAGAGGTCAAACATGTGATTTTTGGATTCCAAATCAACTTCAAGTAGAGTACACTTAATTTTGAAATAAGATTTAGTAATCTTAAGTTGAGGTTGGCAACCCTAGATTTATAAATAAGAGTTAAAGACACCAATTCTAGGCTATTTTCTTTAGATAATGAACACGTTTTGAGATTTTGAAAGATCAAAAGCATGTGTAGTAGACCTTTGAGCATTACCTGCATGCTCCACAATTACCATAACTCCTCTAGGCACTAGTACTAGTGCTAATGTCGCATTTGCATTAACCAAGTAGCATTCACATTAACCCTAAACTCTTAGAATCTTTCAAGCTTTAGCATTAGTCCTCTAAACTTAGAATTGTTCAAGCTTCAGTGTTGGTCTCTAGAGTTAGAATTTTTTCAACTCTAGCATCAATGATGATACACTTAGCCAAAATAGCCCCTTTTTATCCTAGAATCGATTCTAAACTACTTCTATAAACTTTCCATCCATGCCCTTACCCTTTAGAGGTTCAATTTCACTATCCAATCCATATTTTGATAATGAATTAAGTTTTTTTAAATTATTTTTATTTGGCATATGTTTTTGTTTAAACACTTGTAGTTTGGCCCTCCTTGGGATGCAAACACTCATTTTATTAGGAAATAAAGCATTTCTATTATTTTGGAAGGGAATCTAAGCCCTTAACCCACATTGTAGCATCTCATATTCAATATTCTATACTTTTCTACTCATGTTTTAGTTTTTATTTCAACACTCCTAGTCCATTCTATCCTTAGCCAATTTTTCAGCATTTTATACTTAAGTTATTTTTTAGCATTAAATACTTAGTCCTTTTTTAACATTTAAACCATACATTTTTATTACCCTCTTATCATTTTTGAATAGTGTTCAAAGGCTAAGTCCATATTGAAAATTCATGTTCCATCATGTCATCATTATTAACTTAGTCAAGGTTATATCAAGTTAAAGATCATTATGGCCATGAATTAAGTACTATAACACTTAGTTCATAGAGGTGTCATTGTTGAGTTGGGAAGAATAATTTTGTAAGAACATCTAGAGTGTAGTTAGTTAGCCGAGGTAATACAACAAGATCATTATAACAAAAGGAGCCAAACCTATTCCAGGAAGTTTGGTGGATCAAAATGGATTCAATGTTTTGGTCCTAGTGCATAGTAGTAACAATAGTATTCATTAGATTGTGAAGCCACTCAAGGATCCATTACTTACCATGTTTGCATGAAAGTTAGGCACCTTCAGAAGGATTGACCCGACTACCATAACTATGATCAAATAGGTCACACTAGCTTCAATTTTTTCCATAGATAGATTTAAAGTTAGGGTATCACTAGGTTCATAACAAAGAGAAGAATGTTTCCAAGATAACCTTCAAGATAGTATGAGTATCATGAGTTCATGATCTTGCCATTTAGACTCAATAATGCTTCTATTATGATCATGCTTCTTATGAAGAATGTGATGATATCTTACCTAGTCCATTCGTCATTGTGTTGATTGATGGTGATTTGGTGTACTCATTATTAAAGGATCTTCATAAGTAGTATTTAAAAACATTTTTACAGACAGTTAGGAAGCATCAATTATTTGCTAAACCTTTGAAATGTTTATTTTTGAGCTAAGAGATTTAGTTGTTAGGACATGTTATTTTGAAGGCTAGTATAATAATGAACCTCGTTTAGATATTTATTATTTGAGATTGGCCTATCTCTAAGGATTTTATAGAACTTTGTAGTTTTCTTGATTTGGAAACATACTACAGGAAGTTTGTTAAAAAAAATTTCTATATTACTTTGCCTTTCACAAAGCTATTGTAAAAGGATGTGGGGTTTCCATAGAACCCACAATGGGGAGGTTGCTTTTGATAAATAAAAAGTAGCTTGATTTTAACTCTTATACTAATTTCATCTACTCCAAGTAAATCATAAACTATTTGTAGTAATATGTCTTGTGAAGGCTATGAATGTATCCTTATGTAAGAGGGAAAAGAGGTAGCATATGCTTTGAGACAACTGAAGTTTCATGAGATGAATTATCTGATCAATGATCCTAAGCTAAGAGTAGTGGTATTTTCCTTAAAGGTTTCACATCACTATTTGTTTGATGAATAGTTAATAATTTGGATTGATAACAAAGGTTTATAGCACTTGATGAATTAGCCACATTTGAGCTGACATCAAATGAGGTCAATTGAATTAGTAGCCAATTTCAACATTTCAAATAGGAAAAAGAAACAATGTTGTAGATTCCTTGAGTCATGTGGCTGGTAAGTTGAACACATTGGTGATTCAGTCATAAGTGTTAGGTGAGATTCAAGTAAAGTAGCGACTTTAGTAATCTACTCATCGAACATTTATAGTTTGATGTACTTAGGTTGGTTCATTAGTAGGATCAAGTGTGTGTGTTTGATTCTTTGTAACATCATTTACTTAAGGAAGCTTATCCTAGGAAGTTTTAGATGCATCCTAGTAGCAATAAGATGTATCAAATGCTGAAGAGGTTGTACTAGTGAGTAGGCATGAAAAGCATGTTGATAAATTTATGATAAAATGATTAATTTTTTAGCAGATTAAGGAGGTTAAGCTTGAGCATCAATGATCAAATGGCTACTTATATCCTTACACTATTTTATAATAAGAGTGGGAGGTAATTAGTATGGATCTTGTTGTACCTACTTTTTCGATTCACTAGGAATTGAGACTAAGTGTGGTTTTGGCATTGTTCTATGTAAGTTTGAGCATCAAACTTCCCAAAAACATCATCACAGGATACATTCTTAGCTTTCAAAGACTCCAAGAATCATATGAATTGATAATCCTGCTTATGAACTTCATTTTTAGTGACATTAAAAAAACTCTAAAATCAAAATGTTTCTAAGTGATGGAGGTGATGTTGATTTCGAATCAATCTCCCTTTAACACCATAGGATAAAACACCCCAAAAGCAACTTCATAAGATACATTTTCAATCTTTGGTGACATCTAGGAATCATTTGGGGTCATATCCCAATATGTTAGCTTTAGTTTTGGAAACATTAAAAAATTCTGAAAAAATGCTACAAATTTTTCTAATTGTGGCTCACACTAGTGTCAATACCAAGAACACCATTACTAGCACTTTCAAACCTCATCAAAATTGTATTTTGACATGTGCAATGAGTTCCTAAGGTTTGGAAAACTCATTGATAGCAGTTTTGACACTCTAGGCTTTCAAAATTGGCATTTTTAACAAGTTATGATGGAACTTAGAAAATCAACATCTTTTCTAACTCCAAAAAATTGACCAATTAATGACTTAATTTGACTTCTCTGAGCCATTTCATAAATGTAGTTTATAGTATTTCACAAGTTTATGAGCTTCTCAATGCTCTAAAATCATCATTTCAACTCATTTTGCAGTCAATTTCAGCATTTTGAGAGTTAGGATTTTTGGATTGAAAATACACTAAAAATTTCTATAAGTCCCTCGCCAATGTTGATAATTCAATGTTAACATTAGTATTGCCAAACTTTACACTATTCTTCCAATCATCATTTTGCAATGTCTAGAGGCCTTGCAAGATCCTTAACTTTATCTCTACAACCTTCAATGTCAATTTAGAGGTTGAACAGAGTCTTGGGAGTTCAAAAACTACAACTTAAAAAAAAAGCTCCAAAATTTTCACTAAGTACTATTATCGCTAATATTGACATCAGCGTTAGCATCATCACTTTTTGGCCTCACTAAGTAACGTTAGTCACCTTCACCATCAACATGTTATCCCATCTCCAAGCTTCGCAAGCATCTTAGTGACATTCAACATCAATTTGGAAGCAAAATAAGGTGCCCAAAGTTTAAAATTCCAAAGTTGACAAGATTTTGAAAATTTCATTAAGTATAGCTAATTTCAATGCTCACATCAATGTTAGCATTAGTGTCAACACTTTCAACACTTCTAAAATGACATCATTAACCTTCAGGCTCTACATTTGGCACCTTTTATTAGCCCCTCAACTTCCTTGGCATCATTAGACATCAATTAGGAGATCAAATGAGGTCTCGAAAGTTCATCACTAGCACTTTGATGAAATTGTTAAAATTTAACTAAGTGTTGGTTATGCTTGTTGATGCATAAAAATTGGTCACACAGCAAAACCCATTAAAACTCATTTTAAGAGACTACTACCTAGAGCACCTCTCATATGGGTACGAAAACCTGGAAATAGTCTCAGCTGGTATTTTGGAGGATACTTAATTTGGAAGCTTCAATAGCAGTATCTCAATGGCAGGTGGCCAATGCATGGCTAGCAATAGTTGTCATTATCTCTTTTATGTATTGTTTTTCTTGAGATTGTGATTGTAAAAGAGTGAGTTACATGAGCATTTTGAGATAGTCTCTCAATTTGTAAATTCTCCTCTTCTTCACTCTTTCTTTTCTTTCCTTTTGAATTTTATTATTCAGCCATGTCCAAGAACTAGCTACAAGAGTTGGCCCAAAGAAGCTGCCTCAACCTACCATTGTATTTTTGCATGTGGGAATGTCCAGAATACATCCCTCATTTCAAGGTGGTGGTGAGTTTCAATGCAAAAACGTTCACAAGTCCTCTATTTTACAACACATTGCGGTAGGCTGAGAAGGTTGTTGTAGAGGTGGCTCTATACATGCTCACTCGAAGAGGACCCTTAGATATAACTTCAGATAAAACATGTATGAGTAAAAATTTGTTATAAGAGATGGCAAGCAAGGCAGAAATACCACTCGCAATCTATACAACAACAACGTCCAAACCAAGGTATTTGTTTACATTTTCATGCATGATTAAAGTTGCTTGTAGGAAATTTATTGAGGAGATTGCACAAACAAAGAAATAAGTTGAAAAAAATGTAGCCAAGGTGGCATGGACATTACTCAAGTAGCTTGAGGATTAAAATGTGACAACATCTTAGAGCCACGTTAACTCAAGACTTTCAACTACATAGTACAGTGAATGAAGGGTTGAAATACTTTAGAATAATTGTGTAATGAGTCATTCAATAGATAAAATATTAAAATTAATATTAAAGGCATCATGAAAGTGCATTTCGTATAAACTATCTCGCAATTGACTTCTTTTGCTAACTCAACTAATTGGACAATGGTAAAAACCTTATTTGGATTTTTTTTTTTTTGGGAATCCTTAGTTCTATATTAAATGTAATTGGAAATTTCCTCAATTATGAAAATCATCCCTTACACTACCACACACGCTACATTTGTTCTTTGCTATTTTAGACTAAAATTGTGCCATGCAACGGAGAAAATCAAGGATTAGTCAAGTTCATGAACACTAGCATGCGTTATTAGTATCTATAATCACTAAGATGAACGTGAAGATAATGGGTAGAAGCCATATTATCCATCATGATTTTTTGAACTATTAGACATTAATAGTATGTGATGAAGTGTCAAAGTGTTGCATCAATGGGCCCCTGTCGACATGGCCTCGTCGAAAGTTCCCGTCGATGCAACTCCACAATAAAGTCTATAAATACATGCTCATCCACTGTGTTTATGGCATGTCTTATCATAGTTGTAGTAGAGCGCTTGCAGTTTTGTCATTTGAGAGTTAGAATATTTTTCTGAGTGCCCGTAGCAAGAGTCAAAAGTGAACAAACCTTTATTTGAGCACTAATGTACCTAAGCACACTAGTGTGAATAACAATAAAGATAAGCCTTTTGATCAAACCTTGTAGCACTTGAAATAGATTAATGATTTATTTTTGCATTTACTGTTTTCATTAATTACATGATTAATTAAGATAAATAAGACCTTAATTAATTAACTATTTAAGTTAAATAGATTAAACGCATAAGTATGACTCCCTCAAGCATAACATACAACGCTTGGTAATCCCAGCAGTGTTGTATGCATTCAAGATGTGTACAAAAAGTGGGACCGGATGCTTATGTTAAAATAGCTAGTTATTAATTAACAATCAAATTAGTTAAATTGGTTAATAAATTGAGTTTCAACTTGTCATCAATCATAGGTGAATAAAATATAAAATAATAAAAATCATGTGCCCCAATTACACTTCACCATACAACTAAGCTTCACAAGTGTAGTCAGGAAGACAACCATCGTCACGATTAGATTTCACATCCTAGAACTAGCATACTTAGGAACTTAAGGTCTATAGAATTCGACTGGATTATGCATGAACACTTGCAATTCGCATGATGGAGCATAGGGTATACTTGCAGCTCATCATTGGCACCATTGCTGGAGACATTTAGTTTGTTATGTGCACTATTTAGGATTTAGTGAACAAATATTTAACATCATTGGAACTAACCCTAAAGTCATATCATACATCAAAATAACTACAATAATTATAAGAAAGCACACTACATTTCTTATCTTCTAATACAAGATGTCTTTTTTTTTCATAGGAGTGATTATTCGTCCAAGTCTGATGGAGTAAATCAACAGGTGCCCCAATAATATAGAGTGATATATGCTCATTCTAATGAGTATGTATCAAATTTCAGCTTCGGCCTACACTAGGATGAACCAGTAGAGTGATATATGCTCATTCTGATGAGTATGTACCAAATTTTATCTTCAGCCTACACCAGGATGAACCACTGCAATGGTAAGACATGGAGGGACAACATTGTGTTGTCGCCTGATCGATCTATTCCTGCAATGCTCCACCAAACTCTTATGTGGTTGGGCATCCAAGGGCTTAGGGATTATCATCCCACCAATGCACAATGCCTAAGGAATTGATAGCTAGAGCAATGCTACGAGTTTGTGAAGGGGAAGTGGTCCAATGATTTTCCATTCCTAAGGTACCAAAAAGATGGTGAAGAATGCTTCTTTGGGGGTTTTCCATATAGAGAGACTCCTCTCTTTAACTTTGGTGAAGGAGGTCAAAACCAAAACTTACAATCCATGATACATAATCTTAGTTCCAAAAAGAACAGACCCCATGAAAAAGAAGGATCCAAGGAAATGATTCATGGCAAGTATGTGGGCAAGTAGCATGATCATGATCATGGCTGTGACCACCAAAGAAGGGATGACAGGGATCATGATAGTGCTAGTCATCCTTCCTCTTCACCTTCATCAATATTTTCTTCCTCCTCTAGCTTTGAATGCAACCGCAGGGGACACGATTGTGATGCAGGTGACTAACAAGACCAAGATGATCATAGGGACCATTAGGAAAGTCAAGATCTAGGGCACAAGCATTCAAGAAAGGCTCATCACCATGAATGAAGGGATAGTAGAAGGCATCATAGGCACCAAGGTCATGGCTACAATGAGCCTTTGCTCGCTACCTAAAGCATGCTAAACATTGCAAAGGTAGTGAGAATTCCTACAAGTTATGTGAAAGATAGCAAGATGAAGTGATTGGATATGAACAACATTCCCAAGTTCGAGGGGGGATATAACTCTGATCCACAAAACCATCTTCAAGTTTTTCATAATGTGTGTGCCTTGCAAAACATAGAAAATGATTGGAAAAAGCTTAAGTTGTTTCCCAAGATACTCATCAAAGAAGTAGAAAGATGGTATCAGTCTTTGGAGCCAGAATCAATCCATAAATGGAGTATGATGCTTGAATTATTGAATGACAAGTATCAAACATGCTTTCTCGTGTTCAATCTAAGAAGAAAGATCCAACGTTAGAAGTAAGAAACACACAAGTCCTTGGATGCTACCATGGGTAGATATTATTCCTTATTACACGGATGCCTTGGCCATGGTTATTCTTAGCAAGAACAACTTCGCCACATCATAGATGGACCTCGCTTTGAAATGAGGAGAACTCTTGGGATCTACGCCCAAGGAAGACTATTAGAATTAAGAGCCCATTAGATCCAAAGGCTGATCGAGTATGTAGCAAAAGAAAAAGGAGAGTTGAGAAAATGAGAAAGTGTAGAAGAATACAACTGAGATCCTTCCATTCACAAGAGGGAGGTTTGATTCTATGATGGTGAAGAGGAATCATCACTTGATGAGGTGGTGAACCAGAAAACCTTGTTGATTCAAAAATTTACCTCTAAAATTTTGACTAATGTAGATCAGTTATAGAACTTTATGGATAGCAAATTTCAAGATGTCCTAAAAATTGCTAAAGAGTCTAAAGAATAAAGTAGTGACCATGACTATAGGAGGTGAAAGGAAGCTGAACAATGAGCCTTTGCTCGCTACCTAAAGCATGCTAAACATTGCAAAGGTAGTGAGAATTCCTACAAGTTATGTGAAAGATAGCAAGATCAAGTGATTGGATATGAACAACATTCCCAAGTTCGAGGGGGGATATAACTCTGATCCACAAAACCATCTTCAAGTTTTTCATAATGTGTGTGCCTTGCAAAACATAGAAAATGATTGGAAAAAGCTTAAGTTGTTTCCCAAGATACTCATCAAAGAAGTAGAAAGATGGTATCAGTCTTTGGAGCCAGAATCAATCCATAAATGGAGTATGATGCTTGAATTATTGAATGACAAGTATCAAACATGCTTTCTCGTGTTCAATCTAAGAAGAAAGATCCAACGTTAGAAGTAAGAAACACACAAGTCCTTGGATGCTACCATGGGTAGATATTATTCCTTATTACACGGATGCCTTGGCCATGGTTATTCTTAGCAAGAACAACTTCGCCACATCATAGATGGACCTCGCTTTGAAATGAGGAGAACTCTTGGGATCTACGCCCAAGGAAGACTATTAGAATTAAGAGCCCATTAGATCCAAAGGCTGATCGAGTATGTAGCAAAAGAAAAAGGAGAGTTGAGAAAATGAGAAAGTGTAGAAGAATACAACTGAGATCCTTCCATTCACAAGAGGGAGGTTTGATTCTATGATGGTGAAGAGGAATCATCACTTGATGAGGTGGTGAACCAGAAAACCTTGTTGATTCAAAAATTTACCTCTAAAATTTTGACTAATGTAGATCAGTTATAGAACTTTATGGATAGCAAATTTCAAGATGTCCTAAAAATTGATAAAGAGTCTAAAGAATAAAGTAGTGACCATGACTATAGGAGGTGAAAGGAAGCTGAACATGCCAATCAAAGGGGTAAGGACAAGATTATTGTAGTAGAGGAAGTTACAAGAACTAAATCAAATGATGATGGTGGGTGTGACATCTATCAATATGAACATCCTAAAGGATGTTGCCCCATCGTGTCACACTTATAGGAGTCTGGGGTGTATGCTCTGAATCCATGACTAGCAAAAAGACAAATACCTAGAAGATTGCCTTATCCTTAAGGAAATCCCAGGTAGTTCCATTAGCAACAACAATATTATCCAAGTGTAACTCCACCATAATCGTACAAGCAGTATCAATAGTGGCAACACCCACAGTCATGGGGATGTCACCACCAAGGTAGTAGTACTCTTATAGACATCCAGATCCATATGGATATTATGTTCAGCAACCCTTGTCTCCACCTAACTCTTCCAATCACGTTTCTCCTTTCCAACATCACTACTATCCTCCTAAATACTATAGAACTTATTCTCCATATTCTAGGAGGGATGCCTCATTTCATTGTTATCCTCCTCCTATTACTACACCTATTCCTCCATCCTCAATGCAGTTACTACCTACTGCATCCATGCAGGGTGAACTTCCAACCTAGTTACAATAGCGTAATGCTACCAAGGCTATCAATCTACAATCAGTTCATCAACTAAGTGGTTCGAAGCCTCATGCTCATAAAAGATAATTTTTATGATCCAAAAGCCCTACTAAGCCCTCAAAGACTTAGGCGGCTAGTCACCCTACTCCTACCTCATCCTCTACAAACCCTTCCATCAGAAACCCTTTAAACCAAATACCACCCAAAATCCATATTGTTATGCTCACTCATGTAGTATCTGATTGGATCCAGGCTAGCAACCTTCCTAGAAAATTAGCTAATTTTGGAAGTCCCCTTATCTATTTATAGATCACTAGGAATGAACCATGTAAAGCTCTTATTGATTCAGGTTCCGGTGTTAACTTGATTTCTCATGAGATGTATATTGCCTAGAACCTACCATCTCTCAACAAGAGCAATATCCAATTGGAATTGGCAGACTAGTCCATTACTGTTCCATTAGAACTAGTAGAAGACATTGTAACCCCTATTTATGGATGGTCAATCCTATCGATTTCCTAGTAATCAAGGTTGAAAACTATAAAGGAGACTTTCTAATCATTACGGAAAGAGAATGGCTAAGAACTATTGATGTAAGAATGAGCATTAGAGATCTTTCTCTAAAAATATCTAAGGAAAATGCATTTGGAAAGATCGAAAAGAAGAAAGTTCCATGCATCATGTACAATGATACAAGGTGCAATTGCATGCAGAAACTCTAATTCATAAAAAAAGCATCTATTTCCACATGCCAGTAGTATGCACATGAAGATGATATTCAAAGATGTCAATACATAGCAACCACAAAACAAGAGAGCACCTAGTGGCTAACTACTGATCTTGAAAGTAGCACAATGTGCATGGAACCTACTAAGAGCCTGACATGCACTTATGTCACAAGCAAGGATGAACTAGAGCAAGTTTATCACTAACTCTCTAATGATGAAAATAATGATACCAATTGAGGAGAGTTGGAGATCCCTGAGAATTTAAAACAAGAGCCCCTAGAGTTGGAAACTCTACATGCCGGCCTGAAATATGCATTCTTGAAAAATGGCAAGCCAATCATACTTAATGTCAAACTTACTCCTGAGAAAAAAGAAAAAATGTTGAAAGTGATTAATAGATGGCCAATGGCCTTTGCCTGGTCATATTCTAAACTCTCTAGAATTGATCCACAGATATGCCAGCATCGAATTTACATTGATTCGCCCATGAAGCCAAGGAGGTAGCCACAATGATGGTTGAACCAAAATTGAAGAAAATCTTTAAAGAGGAGATTAAGCAACTCCTTAAGATAGGGTTCATTTATCCCATTGCAGATAGTGAGTGGGTCAACCCACTCATCATAGTGCCAAAAGAGGTGGCAAATGGTAGGTTTGTATGGACTTCAAGCTGTTAAACATAACAACATTCAAAGATCATTTTAGTTGTCATTTGTTGCTCATGTGTTGGACACCATATCTAGGCATTGCTATTATAGTTTTCTGGATGGTTACAATGGCTATAACCAAATCTAGATTACAGTAGAAGACCAGGCCAAAACAACATTCATGAGTCCCTAGGGACCTTTTCATATTGCAAGATGCCTTTTGGTCTATGTAATGCTCTTGCCACTTTCCAATGCTTAGTCATAAGCATCTTTCAACAACAAATTGGTAAAGTGGAGGTCTTCATGGATGACTTCTCTACTTATAGTGCTACATTCAAGCAAGCCTTGGACCACCTTGAGTAAGTACTTAAAAGATGTGTGGAAACAAACCTTTGACTCAATTAGAAAAAGAGCCATCTCATGGTCCAAGAAAGCATTGTACTAGGGCACAAAATTTCTTAGGAAAGGATCAAAGTAGACCCTAAAAAAATAAGGGTCATCCAAGGAATCACCCATCAACTAGAAACCGTTAAAGATGTTCGATCATTCCTTGGATACACTAGTTACTACTAGCAATTCATAGCGAATTTCTCTAAGATTCCAAAATTGTTGGTCGAGCTAACAAAGAAAGATGCTCAATTCATCTAGACCAAGGAATGGGAAAATGCATTCTAGAGCCTCAAGCTGAAGCTTGTAAAAAATTCAATTCTACGAGCACCTAATTGGTTCATACCATTTCATGTAATGACAGATGCATTAAATTATGCCTTGGGGGCTATGCTTACACAGTTGGATGACAAGAAACATCCATATTACATCAACTACATAAGTCAAAGCATTATGGGTACATAATTGAATTACACCACAACAGAGAAAGAACTAATCGTAGTGGCATATGCTCTAAAAAAGTTCAGGCACTATGTGCTTGGATACAAAGTGTTTGTGCACACTAATCATAGTGCCATTCACTTCCTCATCAACAATCCAATGATGAGTCCTTGTGTCATACGATGGTTGGTAATCTTATAGGAATTTGATTTTATGATGGTAGATTGAAAGAGGACTGAGAATGTGGTCGCTAATCACTTGTCTTAGTTGTGATAGGATAATAAAGAGGAGAGCCTTCTCTTTGACCAATTTCTTGATAAACTCTTCTTTGCTGGTGTAATAAATGAACAAGTGCTTGCAAAACCAAAATGCTATTATGGCATCCTCACTTATCTTCTTACTCAAGAGATGCCACAAGATTTGGACTACAGGAAGAAACAACAGTTTCTTCATTAGGCCAAATGCTTCATGGAAATCATAGACATCTTTACGAGGTGTGCGTTGATGGCTTGGTTCATTGGTGTGTACTTGATGTTGATCAACTGTACATCATCCACTGCTATGTAGTTTGTACAATAAAATGTTGTGAATAGGTTTTAGATGCCATGTGCACTAATTTCTGATAACAAAACTCATGTTTATAGGTGCTACTTTTTAGAAGCTTATGCAATGCTTGGAGATTGAACATAAATTAAAAACATCCTATCACCCCCAAGCCAATGGTCAAGTAGAGATGACTAACAGGGAGATCTCAAAGATTATAACAAGAACTGTTAGCAGATATATGAGAGATTGGAACACCAAACTCAATGATGCCCTTTGGGCCTATCACTCAACATGAAAACTCCCTATTGGCTACTCTTCCTATGAGTTGGTGTATGGAAAAATTCCAATGCTTCCAATTCAATCCAAGCTCTATACAATTTCAATAGCCTGTGACCTGGATCTTGACCTAAGTCTAGCATAAAAAGAAAGACTAATCAACCTAAATGTGCTAGACGAAAATCAATTGGTAGTCCTATCCTTGAATGAAGTGCACAAGGAATTCAACAAAAAGTGTCATAACCTAAGAATCATAAAGATCAAACTTCAACCAGAAGATAAGGTCCTCTACTAGAACCCCACACACGTTCCTCAAAAAACCAAATTCCAAACATTGTGGAAGGGGCCTGATATAATCAATGAAACCTTTTCTTCTGGGGCCATGATCATATACAAACCTAAAAGCCTAAACAAGAAGTATTTGGTCAACATCCAATGGATAAAGCCTTTCCACAAGCCCAAGCAAGCCAGTGCAATAAATACCTCAATGGATGAATAACCATACTTAATTTTTTAGATCTCCTCCTTCCAACTCAATCATGGGGGAGATAGCCATTCATGCTAACCATATACGTGGCTCCTTATTTTGTCTATTTTTTATTTTACACACTTTTGATTTTTGCAAATTGTTTATTTTATACCTTTTTTATTTTAAAACTTTTTTCTATTTTACATTATTTTTTGTTTTACACCATCGTTAGCACATTTAAATTTTTCTTGAATATTTTATCCTTTCTTATATATCTTACTTTATTTTAGTGTGATTTTCTAATTTTTTGTTAATAAAACTGCTTTGTGCCAATAGGACATAGTGGTGTTGTAGTTGTTGCTAATGGTGGTTTGTACTTTATGTTTTGTTTACTAATGTCTAGATTATTCTTTTTGAATTTTTGTACCAATGGCGAGGACATGGTTTCTTTTTCATGGAACAAGCAGTGAGTCCATGACATCCACTCATCCATAAAAACCTATGGTTTTTCTTGTTTTGGAAATATGAGGTCCCTTTCATTAAATAAACCTTTAATAAATTTTTGACCTTGATGGTTTACAGAATTAGGAAGGATTCAAAGGTTTACATAGGGTGTGACTTCAAGGGGACTGAATACTCTTTGTACTCTTCTACTTACTTGGGTGCATGAGTGTTTTCATGGATTTATTACCGTTCTATGTTCACCAATAATATGAAGTTGAATAAGTATTTGCATGATGTGGTTCCCATTCAAAAAGAAAAAAAAAAGAGAAAATAAAAAAATAAAACAAAACAAAATAAAAAAATGGGATGGAAATTTAAAATACACCCCTTAGATAAATAAATGGGCTACAAGCCCTAGTTATGGGACTAGAAAGACATTTTACCCATGCCTGAAGGTCCCCTCCAACTAAGGCCCTCTCTCACTCCTTGCTTCTCTTTTCTTCTCTTTAAGAAACAATTATTGTTCTATGGAAGCACTCTTCTATTTGAAGGGGATGGATCAGTCTTGGAGTGATGATATGAAGTCACTAAAAGCAATTGATTTTGGTCTAGACTAAGAATGGATCTTCTTAGGTCATTTAAACACAAATCCACAAGGGACTTCTTATGATCTTAAATTGGAACTCCATTCTACATTCTCCTTTATCCATCCATGCTACCCATAACTCACCTCACTATCAATGTCCCTGTTCTTATTCAGTGTCTTTATTTGACATACTTGAATTCTTTGGTAGAATCTTCTAGGATTTGGTCCTTAACTTTCATAAACCATTAATCACCTATAGGACCCAAGGACTCCTAGGTTGAGGTTATGCAAGGGAAAAATAGGGCATGTGCCTACTATGGGGAGGACCCACTTGGATATCTATTGGTTCAATTTGCTAAGCACCTTATCCTTAGGCATTTTTGCAACCAAAATATTATGTGCACCCATCTTCTGGATCCAACCATGTGCTCCTTTAAGAATCTTCTTCAATTCACACATTCTCCATTAAATTTTTGATTTTGATCTTCCAAAGACCATCATATTCTTGACTTTTTTGGGACTTCATGGACCGTAAATTTATTCAAAAATTCCTTGTATTTTTCAAAATATTCCAATTTGAAAATTTTGTTTATAGACCTTGTAAATGGGCCCTGTTGACGGAGCCCATGCATATACGATGCCCCATATACATGGCCCCATCAATGCAATGCAAAAATACTATATCTATGCATGACCCCCCTTAGAAAGTTTTACATTTACTCACAAGCGCCCAAGGAGTTTTTGCAATTTTCAAAGCCTAGAACCTTCCAGCGCCCATAACTACCTAACCGTTTGTCCGAATCACTCCATTCTTTGACTTTGTAGCTCCTAGATGTAAGCTCTTAATTGTGGAGGCCACAAACATTGCAATTTTTAACATTTTTCTAGCTCCCACAAAGGTTTAACTAAGAAATCAAGATTAAAACACCAAATTACAAGAGTTAAACCCTTCCAACAAGCTCTAGTAACACTTATAATAAAAATTAATTAATAAAATAACAATAAAATATTTAATCTGCCATGATCCAACTATAGCCAAGTGTAACTAATTAATGACATAAGGTATCTAAATATTTTAAGTTACACATTATATCTACTAATCCATAGATTTTTTGTAACCACAGATGGCACCAAAAGGTAAACACACATAGGAAGCAAGACCATTTTAACCAAGGGGGAAATGACAAGGAATAGGAAGGTAATAAGAACAGGCCCAGGAAGGTGCCATGAGACCTCTTAGGAAAGAGGCCAAAGTGGTGTCTATTCATCAGATTCCAGAACAAGTGTTTGCAACAAAACATTCCCATTGAGACAAGGCACTAGCTCAACAAATGAACTTTGAGGTGACCTTGATAGAAGCCTACCTAAATCAAATCAGATCAAGGGAGGTCTAGAAGACAGTGCTCTAAGAGTTGAACTTTGGCTCTTTCTTGGACCAAGCACCTAAAGAAGTATAGGACTAGTTAAAGGCCTCTCCCATGTAGTGAATTATCACTTCTAGTGGAGAGTGGCACATGGAAGAGACATTCCTATTTTTGAGCAATAGGTAGGCTAGCTCAATGGACAAGATCAAGGATATTGCAATGTCCTACTTGATGTAGGCCATTGCAGAGGCACTTGGGTTACCTTAAACTAAGACGAATCTTATTGAGATTTTGATGCAAGTAGACCCCAACATAAAAAAGAAATAGGTTTAGTTATTCTATGGTGTTACCTATAAGAAGTACAGCATGCTCACACCAGCAAAAAGAATCCACTACAAGATTGTAGCCTATCACCTAAATCCCATGGTGAGGCCTAGCAAGATCACTACCTCTTCTACTCGTGCATGTGCCACTTTGAGTGGAAGAATCCCATCTAGCCTTTCATAGCTAATCTATTTGGACATAGAGAAGTGGTTCAAAGAGAATGAACATGGAAGAAAGGCACTCCCCTTTCCATGTCTTATTAGAAAACTATGTCAAAGGGGAGGAATAGTTTGCTACACTAATGATACTATCCAACGTGCTTCAACCGCTAATTGGGTAGAGATGATGAAGGATAAAACTCCTATAACAATAATCCAAGAAGAAAAGCAATAGCACCACCTCCACCTACCACTCAAAAAATTGTGCCAGACATCACTGCAACATCTCAACGGTTACATGAGTACCGAGAATGGCTCTTGGATGAACAAGAGCAACAAGCAGGCATGAGTGGCAAAGACCCATCTATGTATTGGTCTACAATGAGTCACCTAAATGAGCTGGCTTGAACAATCAACTTGATGGGGGGACGTGGATCCATTTTCTCTACCCAACGAATGTGGTTGTCTGCAAGGTTGAATCCTAGTGCTAGAGACATAACTTTATCTCTCTTAGAATAGCAGTAACTCCTAGAAATTTTTGGGAACACTGCAACCTTCTTAGTATGCATGGAGGAGGGCAAGGGGGCAATATTACTAGTGATGTAGCACCAAGGGAAAGAGACAACAGCAAAGGTAGTTGTTGACAAAATTGTTAAAAGATTCAATGCACCTATGACGTTTATACCAGACGTCACTATACTTAAAGATGTGTAGATGTCCACAAGGATCATAAGTGAGAAATTAAGCATAGCATAGCATAAACAACTACTAGACTAACTGGTAGGAACTAAGAAACCACTTTCAGATATCTTTGACCTTTCGAATAGTATAACTACAACCTAGTTGAAGCTACTAGAGGCAAGAGGCAAGAATATTATATTGGAAGGGCAACTCTAAATAGCCAAGGAGCTAAATAAATGCTTAGCTATGGAAGTTGCTAAATTGAGAGCCCAAATTGTCAACCCTACATTTCTCAATCCAACATTAATAAGACATGAAGCTCTTGAATAGCTTCATACCAAGTTGAAAGGCATTGAGGATGCAATGGAGACAATAGTGTTCTACCGATCCTTAATAGAGGTTTCCTAGCATAAAATTTAGAAGATCTTGGATCTAACTTGCCAAGAGAATGTACAATTGACTATAGAAAATCATTGTCTACAAAATGTTGATGCACATAAACAATAATTGATTGATTTTATCCATCAATAGTAGGAGCAACTAGCCAAAGCAAACACAGAGTTAAGCAAATTAGTAGCTAAGAACAGAAACCTCTCCATGGAGGAGGTCCATGCCCTTCGTTGAAATATTATAATATAGGTAGCTGCCTAGAAATTAGAGGGTCTCAAATTTGAGAGTCAAAAATCACTATAAAGACTAGGTCGACCTATAGAAGGAAATAAATGCGAAACACATCCAGGTGATGAAGGTAAAGGTAAACGAGACCCTCTAGTAACTCCAACAAGGACACAAATTATGGCAACCCATCATTGATGGGATTGATCAATACAATAAAGTAGAAATTTTCCTGAAGGAGTTATAGATAGAGGAAATAACTAAATATATGAAGCTTGCCAATATTCAGTACACAAACCTAGCTATGTTGACTATCGAACGGTCATGGTTAGAATTGGAAAAGTAAGTGGCCAGCTCATACGTATTATAGAAGGTCAAGTTAAGGCACCACAAAGACACCAAGCAAAAGCTTGTGGTGGCAAATGTTGAACTTGAGGTTCTCAAGGACAAATACACTAATCAAAGATGTGCTATCGAGAGCTTGGCAAAAAAAAATGAATTATTAACAAGAGTTATAGAGCGTAATTAAGGTATTCAATATCAAACACAAACAATTCACTACCTGGTTTGTCAATGTCAAGGAGTTGTTCCTAGTAATGCCTTGTCCATGGGATATTCCCATTCCAGCCCACATTGGCAATGTTGTGTGGACTATGAATGATCCTCGAAGCAAGAAGGAGAAGATGAAGGCATTACTAGATTCCTTTCACCTTCCACTAGAGGTAGTAACCACAACCTCCTCAACGATCGCATGTTCCCGAAGCTAGCGAAGGTCCTTCAAAACCTTAGGAGCCTCCATCACCTAGGACTGTTTGATCTTCTCAATCATCTTCATGCCATCAAAGGATGTACTATCCAGTTTGAGTAGTCATGTCATGGTGTTCAATTTTGTGTCATGAACACCAAAAAGTTTTGTAATGATGTCAATCTGTGCACTCGGGCACTCAGTTTTGTTCTGTCAGTTTGCTATGTCAAGAGTCAGTCAATAGTCCCATACCTATTCAATTTTGTAAAAGAACTTGGGGATGACTTTTCATTCAGTCATGGGGGTATGATGAAACTTCAAAGTGTTGTGTTGATGGGTCCCCATTGATGTGGTGTTCCCTATTGACAGGGTCACGTCGACATAGCATTTGCTATGTTTATGAGGCCCCATTGACATAGCTCCACAATAAACTCGATAAATACATTCTCATCTGTCATGTTTATGACATGTCTTGTCATAGTTTTATTAGAGTTCTTATAGTTTTGTCATTTGAGAGTTAGAGTATTTTTTTGAGTGCTCGCAACAGGAGTTAGATAGTGTATGGATATTTATTTGAGCACTGATGTACCTGAGCACACTAGTGTAAATGGCAATAAAGATGAGCCTTTTGATCAAACCTTGCAACACTTAGAATAGATTAATTATTTATTTTTGCATTTACTATTTTCGTTAATTACATGATTAATTAAGATAACTAAGATCTTAATTAATTAACTAATTATGTTAAATAAATTAAACACATAGGTACAAACACCTCAAGCATAACATACAGCACTTGGTAATCCTAGCAATGCTTAACGCTTGGTAACCCAACAGTGTTGTATGCATTCAGGATTTGTTTGAAAAGTGGGACTGGATGCTTATGTTAGAATAGTTAGTTATTAATTAACAATCAAATTAGTTAAATTGGTTAATAAATTGAGTTTCAACTTGTTATCAATCGTAGGTAAATACAATATAAAATAATAAAGATCATGTGCCCCAATTACACTTAACCATACAACTAAGCTTCACAAGTGTATTTGGAAAGACAACGATTGTCATGATTAGATTTCACTTCCTAGAACCAGTGTACTTAGGAACTTAAGGTCTATGAAATTTGACTAGATTGTGTGTGAACACTTGAAATTCATATGGTTGGGCATAGGGTATACTCACCACTCATTAGTATGTCAAGGGATGAAAGGGTGGGAATAGAAGGATCATAACATCCTTCATTTCAGCTACATGTATCAATATTATTATTAGCATTGGTCATCCTTATCATGCTTGGAATAATACCTAATGACTAATATCAGTGAATATTAATTAAGATGATTTACGATGGAGGTAATTTGAATATTGAAGATGGTAAATTTCCTAAGATGAACCATATAATATTCTGATTATGTCAAAAAAAACTATAATTTCATATTTCCAATATGTTTTACTTTCAAAGCTATTTCCTTTAAATTTGAACACCATGTAAACCATTAATTTTGGATAAGAACCATAAGCAATATTATAACATTTAAATTAATCTTGAAAACCTACCCACAAAAATTTTCATGTCGGCTAGGATTTTTAGTTTGAAGTTAGTGATGAGCATAAAAGAAAACTCCAAAGAACCTTAAGGAGAAGAAATTTAAATATGAACAAAATCTGATGAAAGATATTCTTATTAATGTGGAGGCCTCATTCTTTTCAAAGAGAAAGGGTATTGCTTTATTTTTTTTCTTTTGTACACTGAGAGAATACTAGATTATAATGTCATCAACCAATACTTATGATTCCTCTATATGCCCAGCCCTTGACATCAGTTAAGAAATGAAGTTGGGCAACCGTGGTTTTTGTATCTGATAATGGCAAGCATAATTCTTCCTCACAAATTTGATGCACACATAGAAACATTCTTGCAAGGAGTAGAATTAAAGTTTAACAACAAGATCCAAATTACCAGTTGTTGAGCTTACTTTACTTTATTCAAACATGGCCTTGTGTTAGCATGGGAGTGTTGATATCAACACTTAGCCCCCCAAACTTTTAGTTGCACGTAAGTGCAAGGATAGCCAAAATAATAGAAATTTCAAAAAAAAAAGATGCAAGAATATGAAAAATATAAAGGATCAAAAGATCACAAAATAATGACAAAATTAAATTTGCAAGCAAACTATAATGTTTTAAACATGATTAAAATAATCACATAAGCAAAAAAACACTAAACATGGGCCACCCTAGTTCACACCGCCTTGTTTAATCAAAATTTTAATATATAATCTATATAAATTATAATTTTGACTATATATATAGTAATTTTATAATTAAGATCTCATTTCCAATCATCTCACAAGTAAAAGTAATTAGTATGAGGACATCTTTGGGCAAAAGACTTATACTAAACTTTATGAAGAGGACATGCTTCTTTTAAATCATGACTAGCCACAACTTTCAAATTTTTCCTTAGTTTTTTTTTTCTTTTGAATAATAGAAAGGGAATTGTGAAAAGGGGTAAGGGAAAATGAGATAAAAAATTAGGAAAAGGTAACAGAATATTTTTCTTTTTTTCCTCTTTTTTTTTAAATTTTGGGAAAAAGGGTTTAAAAAAAAGGGAATGGAGGCAAGGGTTAGGATTACTGCTGAACCCCATCACACTTAAGAACTTATTACATTGCCAGTGAACATGGTCCTCGTCATTTTTTTAGAAAACTTTGCTCATGCTGCACTTTATTCTTAAGGTAGGAATTCCAACACAAGTTTAACCGATTAGCTACACTACCAAAGAACATGGTCCTTTTGGAAACTTTACTCATGATGCACTTCATTCTTAAGGTAGGAACTCCAACATGAGTCTAGCCGATTAGCTGCACTACCAAAGAACATGGTCCTTTCGAGAATTTTGCCCATGGTGAAGTTCAACCCTCATGCATGTGCCTTTAATTATAAGCTAGATGGCATCATAGTAGGTCTCCTGGATGGCTAAGGGTTCTCAAGTGGAGAGGGACACACTTCACCCTATTACTCACAAGATAGCCATGGATCATCACACTTGAGGGCTAGGGCTTGTGAGAGGGAAATGGAATTTTGTAAGGTCACCTAGTAATTATGGCTAACCATTCTCCAACCTCACATGTCCTACATTCACATGACCATGATAATAACATGATAAGTTAGCATAAATCCCATCCTCCATAATCCAAGATAACTAATAAAACCAAAACCTTGAAAATAGATTAGGAAAAATCATAGGATTATTGGATATATATCATATAAAATAAAATTTTATACCATAGTAATATGATATAACATGAATAAAATATAGAGAGCATAATACTTGTACTATTTTCAAATGGTTTTATGATGATCCCATGCCTAGCAACTCAAATAATCATAATGATTATTAAAATCATATTGAAAAGCACAAATAGATCAAACTAAAACCAATATGCTAAGAAAGAGATGATGTAGACTTAACATGCATGAGAAAATTATGGAAATGCAAAGGAAATATGCAAATGCAACTATATACAAATGAAATGCATGAAGAATGAGAAGAAATCATGCAACTAAGGATCTACCAAGTGTCCATGAGAGGCACCTGAGTAGAAATGCTTTAAATAAAATGCATTAAAATTTCTATTAATTTCTATCCTTGCAAATTATAAATTTTGTACACATTGGGGCTCATGACATCTATGACTTGGTATGGGCCTAACCACATAGGAGAAAACTTAGTTTGGGGACTCATTTGACTAGATGTTGTATCTCTCTTAAGGACTAGATCATCTACTTGAAAAAATTTAGCTACATACTTCTTATCAAACCATCTCTTAATAATTTGTTGATGACTAAATAAGTTTTCAATTACTTTGACCCTTTTAAGTTCCAAATTCCAAATATCATATATACATGAGATTAAATATTCATTAGTTGGTAAATAATCCAAGAAAAAATGATATGTAGGAATTTGCAAATTTATTGGAAATATTAGTTCTTGTCCATATATTAAATCATAAGGTGTAGTTTTTATTGATTCTTTATAATGAATTCTATCAACCCATACTACCCATTTTAATTATTCATGCCATGTTTGTGGATTTTGAGTTATCATATTCTTAATTTGATTTAAAATAATTTTATTGGATGACTCAACTAAACCATTGCCTTATGGATAATACTCAGTTATAGCTTTGAAAATAATATTATGTTCTCTAGCCCAATTTGTAAACTCTCTATAGATGAAGGTGGGACCATTGTCTACTACTAAAGTGTAAGGATATCCACACCTAGAGATTACATCATTGTTTGAAAAGCAAATAACCTTATAGGATGTTGTTGTTTTGGTTGCTTTTGCCTCTAACCAATGTGTGCAATAATTAGTGACTATTAAGATAAACTTGTGTTGGGTTGTTTATAATCGATTAATTACTCTAATAAATATAAAGTCCATTGTGCAAATGGTATAATTTCTATTATAGGTTGTAAAGGGGCTAAACTCTTGGAATCTTTCCCTTTAAACATTTCACATTGTACATAAGTTTTAACTAGGTTATAAGCCTCATTAATCATAGTAGGCCAATAATAACCTACCCTAGTGATTTTATGTATTAACAGGCGATAGCCTATATGTCCCTCCTCATGTAGTTTCTTTAAAGAATCATTAGTTTTTTCTTGGTCTAAGCATTTAAGATATATTCCTTGGAAATTTTTTCTTAAACAACTTACCATTAATTAGAGTAAACTTAGAACATTTAGATACTAAAAGCTTTCTTTTATATCTAGGTAAATCTAAAGGACAATGGTAAAAGGTCAAATAAAATCTAATATCATCATACCATGGGTCATGTAATTAATTAGGAGCAAATGTGATATCATTTTTCTCATCAATGGATAATATGTGAAATGTTATTGATTCTTTATCTTTAGGTGTATTACAATTTTCTAAAGTTGAGGCTTTGGCTAATAACTTGGCAAGATCAATTCTTTTAGCTAATTTGGCTACTGATGAGTGGTGAGGTACCCCTACGCCCAACCATATGAATCATAAGCATTCACAAGCAATCTAGTCAAATTTCATGGACTTTATAGTTTTCGGTGCACTGGTCTTCTAGGCAGTGAACCTTGCCCTAAAGTCATTCGTTGTCTTTCCAATTACACTTATGAAGCACGTGGTATGGTTAAGTGTAATTGAGGCATATGATTTTTATAGTTTTATGTTTTATAGTCCTGGTGCCTAAATAGAGAGAGAAAAGGTAATTTAATGGCTAATCCAATGTAACTAACCTATTGATCTCTAGCTAGTCCTAACATAAGTAGCCGATCCCACTTTTCATGCATGTCCTAAACCCACATAGCCACTATTGGATCACCAGGCGCTATGCTAATAGGTGCACCAAGCTATAACACTACTGGGATTATCAAGTGAATATGTGTTATGCTTGAAGTGGTCATACATATGTGTTTAATCTATCTGGCTTATCTTACTTAATTACTTCATTAGCTTAATTACTAGAAGACATTTAATGAATGAATTAATTAAAAACATTGAATGCATAAATGAAATATTTAATCTATCTAGAGTGCTGCAAGGTTTATTAGAAAGTTCATCTTTATTACCACACACATTATCATGCTTAAGTACGACAATGCTCGAATAAAGATCCGTACACTCAATGACTCCTACTATGGGCACTCCGGAGAAATATTCTAACTCTCAAATGAACAAAATACAAGAGCTTTGCTACTCTTGAAATTTCATTACCATAAATATGGCTGGTAGGCAAGTATTTATAGGCAAAAAGTGAATACTATGTTGATGAGGCCTCATCAACGCATGATATGATGCATCAACAGGGCCTCGTCGATGAGGCCTCATCGACATAGCTAAGCAATGCAACTCATCATACCCCCATGACTGAATGAAAATTTTTCCTCGAGTTCTTTTACAAATTTAGGAAGGTATGGGATTATTGACTAACCTTTCACAAACAAAAAAAATTGACCTGACAAAAATGGAGTACCTAAGTGTACGGATCAACACATTACAAAATGATGGTGTTCATGACATAAAATTGAACACCATGACATGATTCTTCAAAATTGGATAGCACGTTCCTTAATGGCATGAAGTTTGGTGGAGAAGATCATACAGTCCCAAGCAATGGTGGCTCTTGAGGTTCTGAAGGACCATCACTAGCTTCACGCATGTGTAGTAGTCGAGGTGGTTGTGCCTATCCTACTACTATTGCAGCTTCTAGTGGGAGGCAAAAAGCACCCAGGAATGCTTTCATTTTCTCCTACTTACTTCTAGGATCATGCACTATCCACGCAGCTTTGCCAATGTGGGTTAGAAGAGGCACATCCCAAGGACATGGGATTGTTAGAAAGAGCTCCTTTGCATTAATAAACTAGGTAGCGAATTTCTTGCATTCAATGTCAAATGTTCTAACTGCATCCTTTAGCTCCTAGTAATCATTCATCCTTTTGGCTAAGTTCTTAGTAGTTGGCCATTAATTTGTGAATCATGCTTTGAGAACTTCGAGTTCAACATTTGTAGTCTCAAGCTTCTTCTTAGTGTCTTTATGGTGTTTGAACTCTACCTTGTACAGCAAATATGAGCTAGCCACTTTTTTTCTAAATTTGACTGCAGTCGTCTGATAGTTAGCATTGCCAGGTTCACATAGCAGAGATTGGCCAACTCCATGTATTCTATCATCTCTTCTATCTACAACTCCTTTAGTTGGATCTCTACTTTGTTGTAGGCATCAATCCCATCAATGATGGGTTGTTAAACTTATTTTTCTTGTTGAAGTTGCTAGAGAGCTTCATTTATTTTTTTTCCTTTTCCATTTGGATGTGCCTCTCATTTACTTCCTTCTATAGGCCAACCTGGCCTCTACAGTGATTTTTAAATTTTTCAAACTTCAAAGCTTCATTTTTCTAGGCAACAATCTCAATAGCAAATTTCTAGCATAAGGCATGAACTTCTTCCATCAACATTACATAGGCGATGATTTTCTGCGATTAGTGCTTCATTCTCCTGGCGCATCTAAGCCAAGTCCTTCTAAACTAAATATGTCTTCACCTCTGTTATGGACTAGTTGAAGATGGCCATTACTGCATCCTCCCTAGCCTTCTTAAGTGGTTCTTGAATCTCTTGAAAATATTTTTCTCTAGTTATTATTAGGCTAGGTAGTGCAAGAGTAGCAAGACAGGCATGTAATTCAGCAACCTTCATGGCCAAGCATTAATTTTGTGCTTGAGTTGTTTTGAGTTGTCCCTCTAAGATGATGCATTTGCCCTTTGTTTCCAACAGCTTTGACTAGGTTGCAGTGATGTTATTTGGAAAATTAAAGATATTCAAAATTGGTTGCCTAGTCCCCACCAGTCGATCCAGCAATTCTTCATGCTAAGCTACATTTAATTTTTCACCAATTGTGCTTGCAGATGTCTGCACATATCGAAGTGTAGATACGTCTAGTATAGACATTGTAGTGCATTAAGTGCTTCGATGACATAGTTAGTAACTAATTCAGCTACAACCTCTTATCCTTAGTGCTGCATCACCTATATAGTGGCCCCTTCACCTTCCACCAAACACACTGAGAAGGAGGCAACATTTCTAGAGATTTCGAGGAATAAATGTTGTTGTGATAATGATACCATCACCTCTCGAGCATTAGGATCAGACCTCATGGGCAACTACATTCATTGGGTAGAGAATATTGGTCCACCCCTTTCCATCTAGCTGATTATTCAAGCCACCTCATTAACATAACTCGTTACTGGTTGCTACACAAATAGGTCTACACTACTCATCCCTACAAGCTACTCTTGCTCATGCAAGAGCTGCTCTTGGATTTTGCACAAGCACTTAATGGCTACACAGGCTTCCTACATTGTTTCTTGAGTAGGTAGTGGATGTGGTGGCTACTCCTCTTTTTTAGTCATGGTAGGTGCTTTTCTTTCATGATTTCTGACCATGAAGCCAAAGGAGCATGCCTAATTATGTCGTTGGCGTAGTGGATGATTCCTACCCTTATACAAAGTTTCCAAATAAGGCATAGAAAGGGCAGGGTTTTCCTTCCATGTTCGTTTTCCTTGAAACACTTTTCAATCTCCAAATAGATTAGTTGTGGAAGGTTTACAAAAAATATCCCACTTAGAGCAGCACATGCTTGAGTGGAAAAGGTAGTTACCTTACTAGGCCTCACCATTGGATTCAGGTGATAAGCCACAATTTTGAAGCAGTTGCACTCTGCTAGTGTGATTGCACCATACTCCTTACGATTGACCCTATAACACTACTGACTCCACTCCTTTTTGGCATCAGGATCACCTTGTGTTGATAACTCTGCCAACTGTATCCCAACATCAGGCAACCGCAATGCCTACACAATAGCCTCAACCTAGTAGGACACCTAAATATTCTTGATTTTTATTATGGACCCTAGCCTTCTATTGTTCCAAAAGAGATATGTCTCTCCTATGTACCATTCTTCACTGGATGTGATGATTGGCCACATGGGAGAGGTTTGCAATTGTGTTTTGACTTCTGCTGGAGCTTTCTCTAAAAATGGCCCAAAGTTTATTTCTTAGAGAACTGAGCATTGAATCTCTTAAGACCTAATGATGTCAAGGAAAATTTGAGTTACAGTGACTTCAAGCCTTGGCATTGGTCCTAGTGCTTCCCCTCTCTATGATTGCTATGTTGGCACTTCTTCTTATGAAATCTATCGAACAGATTCCACTTTGAGCTCCTCACGAAGAGGTGCCATTGCATGGGTTGCCTCTGGCAGTTCTTAAGCTTGTTCTTATTGGCCCCTTCTAGCTTTGGGCCATTTCTCCCTTAGTTAAGAGAATTCTCCTTCCTATGGGCATTTCGGCCTTGGTGCCATCTGTAATCACAATAAGACCATGGGTTAACAATCATTGTGTAATATGAAATAATTGGAATACCTTTATCTCTTTAAGATAGTTACACTTAACTAAGTTGTGATTATGACTAATTTAATTACTCCCATCATTATTTTATTTATGTGTTATTGTTAATAAATCATCCCAAAGGTTGTTGAAATGGTTAACTCTCGAAAAAATTGATGTTTATATATTGTTAAGGTTATTAACCCTTTGGGGGAGTTAGAAAAATTTTCAAAAATTTCAGTGAAAACCTTAAGGTTTGTGGCCCCACGATAAATAACTTACCTCTGATAACTACAATATCGAAGAACAAAGTGATTTGGATAAATGGTTGGGAAGTTAAGGGCTCTAGAAGGTTTTGGGCTTTGAAAAATGGCAAAAAATCCCGTGTGTTATGAGGCAAGTGATAAAAATTTCAAAGTTTATAGTGGTATATATAGGATTTTTGGGTTGCATTGATAAGGCCTCGTCAACGTAGCTATTGACCACCATAGACAACTATTGACTTTAGTCAAACTTGCAAAATACAAAGAGTTTTTAAATGAAATTGGGATCAAATGAAAGCTCAAAAGGCCATGAATTAGTATGAAAATATGAGAAGAGAGTGTTGGAGCTCATAAATTTGGAAAATGGAGAAAAATGATTCAAGGGATGAATGAAATAAAAGGTTAAGGAGAACTGAGTGAAATACATAATTGAATATGCAAAAGATAAGATTATAGCAATGTCTAAGGTAAAGAACCTAACTAATCAAACTAAGAGCTATGTAAGTGGGTCCTTCCCATAGTAAGCTCATGCCCTTGTTGCCCTTACATAACCTCAACTATGGAGTCTGTGGGTCCCATAGTTGATTAATGATCATGAAAAGTTAAGGACCAACCAAAAAGAATCTATCCAAGAATCCAAACACATCAAACCAAGACATAGAGCATAACATAGAACCTGGCAGTAAAGTGAGTTATGGTAGCATGGATGGATGACAAAGAAGGTGAAATGGAATTTTGAATTAAGGTCATAAGAAGTCCCTTATGGAATTTGTGCTTAAAATGACCTGAGAAGTTCCATCATTAGTCCAAAAAAAAACTAGCCACTTTCAGTGACTTCGCATCACCACTCTATGACTAGTCCACCTGCACGAGACATGAGAGTGCTTCCACAAAACAACCACCATTCCATAAAGAGAAAAAAAGAGAGAAGTAGGAAGTGAGAGAGTGCCTTAGTGATAGGGGATCTTTGGGCATGGGTGTATGTCTTTCTAGTTCCATAACCAATGCTTGTAGCTTGTTTATTTGTCTAAGGGATGTACTTCGAATTCCCATCATGTTTTTTTTTATGATTTTTAGATGGGAACCACACCATGCAAAGACTTTATTTGACTTCCTATTAGTGGTTGAAATGGATGAAAAACACTCAAGCACTTAAGCAAGTTGAAGAGTACAAAGAGTATTGAGTTTCCTCGAAGTCACATCCTTTACAAACCTTTGAATCCTTCCTAATTCCAAAACTACCAAGCTCACTGATTGATTAAAAGTTTCTTTAATGGAAGGGACCTTAAATTCCTAAAATAAAGAAAACCATAGAGTTTATTGGATGGGCGGATGACGTGGACTCACTACCTGTTCCATGAAAAATAAACCATGTCATTGTAATTAGACATTAGAATTCAAAAATAAAAACCAAACATCGACAATCATAATATTAAGCACAAACCATCATTAGTAAATAGCAACAACAATAAAGTAATTTTATTAGCAAAAATGAGGAAATATCACACCTGAACAAAACAAAACAAAGTAAAATATATAAGAAAGTGTAAAATAATCAAGAAAAGGTCAAAGGTATTAACGATGGTGGAAAATTAGAAAAATTTGAAAATCAAAATCAAAAATTTGTAAACTAAATAACTTGTAGAATAAAAAATGTGGAAAACAAACAATAGAAAAACTAAGAAGCCATATGGATTGTTAGCATGGATGACTATCTCACCCATGACTGAGTTGAAAGGAGGAGATCTGAAAAATGGAATGTGGTTGTCCATCCATCGAGAAGGTAATTGCACTGGCCTATCTTGGTTCGAGAAAAGGTTTTACTTGTTGGATGTTGACCAACTACTTTTTATTTGGGCTTTCAAATTTGTAGATCAACATGGCTCCTGAGGAAAAGGTTTTATCAATTATATAAGGTCCCTCTCACAATGTTTGAAATTTTACCTTCTGAGGTACATGTGTGGGGTTCCAATAGAGGAACTTATCTCCTAGTTAAATTTTTATCTTTCATATTCTTATGTCATGACATTGCTTATTGAATGCCTTGTGCACCTCATTCAAAGATAGGGCTACTAATCATTTTTCATTTAGTACATTCAGGTTGATCAGTCTTTCTTTCTGTGCTAGACTTAGGTCAAGATTCAGATCATAGGTTGTTGAGAGTGTATGAAGCTCAAGTTGAATCGAGAGTAGTGGAACTTTATTGTACACTGATGAGATGTCATTTGTGGCAACCGTGATATTGCATACACTATATCGCATGCCCAGACGCGATATCACGTCGTTTACTGCGATATCGCGTACGTGATATCGCAGCCCGTTGCCAATCCTATAAATAAGAGGTGGCTCTCCCTTGTTTCTCAGTTTTATTTTTAGATTGTAGCTAGACTCTGGTAGTTTTATCCCTCCAGAGATAGAATATTTTCCAGTGTATGCCCACAGTGTGGTGAATGTAATTATACGGCATCCTTTATTCGAGTGTGACGTACTTGGATATGCACATGACCAAAAATAAAGATCGAGATTACTTCATCATTGCAGTATTCACTTAGTTTAATTATCTAATTAATTATTATTTACTACTTTCCTAGTTAATACTCTCTCACCCTTAAACTCACGTTAGAACGTGGAATGAGTATGACTTGATTACGCGCATTTAAGTGTGACTACTTAGTAACCCAGTAGCGTACCTAGGATCTGCACTTGGTAATCCCAGTGGTAGTCGTGCACAAAGTCCAAGATATGTACGAATAATCAAGGAATGGATGCTCATCACACTTAGGCTAGTTTAGATTCTCTTACCCTCTCTCTCCTAGATTAGTTAATATTACTTTCCATTTCCTTCAGGAGTAGCATTAGATTAGAAACCACATCATACACCTCACTCTGGACTAAACCATATGTGACAAATATAATACTAGTCTAGGTGGGAAGACAGTGAACTATGACCTAAGGCTAACTGTCTAGGTGCCACAACTAGTCCATCTGCGAAGTTCAACCGGATCACGCGTGAAAACGCTCGTATTCGTATGGTTGAGTGTAGGGGTATCTCACCACTCATCATAGGCGTCGTTGCCAGGGACGGTGCTAGTTACCTAGATTAGTTATATCATACAAGGTCATTGTATAGGACTTAACGATATATATCTTTTAGAAAGAAATAATTATTAAAAGTCACATATAAATTCACAACCACGCATCTCCTACAAAATTACGATAATGCCACACTTAGTGAGGAAGTTCATTGGAGAACCAACGAACTATACAATGATGAAAATTGGAGTACACAACCTAAAGTCATCCCAACATGAACGAAAGCAACGTCATCCCAACACACGAAAGCATAACTTACCTGATGACAATGAACCCCTACTGGCCACTACAAGCTTAACGTAAATACAAGAGGCTATTCGAATCTCCCGTAGGCATTGTAAAGAGAGCCGTCTACCCAGGCTGGATTTAAACAACTTTCTTAAATTTTTAGGAGGCTATGACTTAGATCCGCATCAACATTTCCAAGCCTTCTACGATGCCTGCGCATGGAACAACATTGATAACGGTTGGCAAAAACTTAACCTCTTCCCTATGACACTCATTGACCAAGCAAAAGTAGGGTATAGATCATTAAAACCAAATTCAATACGATGTTAGTCAACAATGGTAGAAGTTTTTAATGAAAAATATCAAACCTACACAAGAGTGTCAACCTTGAGGAAACAAATCCAAGGATGGAAACAAGCACAACATGTACCCTTGGACATGGCCTTAGAAAGATATTATGCACTGTTAAACAACTGTCCAGGCCATGGGTTCTCTGAGGAAAGGCTAATGTATCATATCATTGATGGGCTATGTAATGAAACAAGAGAGACCTTAGGAATGTATGCCCAAGGTCAACTATACGAACTCCGAACCCATCAAGTCCAAGAGCTTATTAAGCAGGTAGTAAAAGAAGAAGAAGAATTGACTAGATGGGAGAGTGTTGAAAAACATCAATGGGACCAAAATCTCAACTTAACAAAGGTCCATGATCATAAAAAGGAGAAATCAACCAATCGCAAGGAGAAAGAATCATCTTTTCCAATATAACAATCATTAGAAGAAGCTAAGGCAAAGATCAATAAGATGTTGGAATGGACATATCAAAAGTGTGAAGAATTTATATATAGTATTGGAGATAGAGTTTTGAAAACCCAAGAAGCAGGATGAAATAATAGACAATCGAAAAGAAGGGATAAGGAAAGTAAGAGCTCAACTGCCAATCATACGTATGAATGCAACATATGCCTGTACGATCACCCCAAGGGCCAATGCCCAATCTTGTCACATTTACATGAGCATTGGGGAAATACGTTAATCCAAAGTTCATACAGAGATACTGTGTTTGATCACAGTGGCCACAATCCCAGTCGTGAAGGAGACCACCACTAGATTGGAGACATCCTTCATATCATCTGGATCCAAATTCTTATCGTGTTCAACATCCTATTTCTCCAACTGGGCCAACGCACTTTATCTCACCACAGTACCATTCTCCTCAATACTATCAGCCCATGCCTCCAACACAACCACCTCCTTGTGTACCTCATACTCCTCCTAACTTTCAACATTCTCATCCTTTCCCTCCTTCCATATTGCCACCAACTATTCCTAAGGTGCCTGCACCATAGCAACAAACCCCAAACGTCACTTGTGCTAATATTACTAATAGCAGTAAGAGACCTCCTCAACATTCAAAGCGCCCCTTCTTTAAACATAACCATAAGAAGGAACAACACAATTCCGAGGCCACTACACCCTCCAACTCAGCACAAGTCCCACACTGTGGTGCACCCTTATCTTCGAACCCAATGTNCATGCAAGGATCCCCGTCATCATTTATTAATCCTTGTCATCCTCAACCGTTTAGCTATGAGGGATACCCCCCATTCTAATAACAAGCAGGATTAATAAATATTTTTTAGTTTTCTTTAATTTTTCAAGTTTTTGTTTTCCAGTTTTTCATTTTTCAATATTTTGTTTTATCTTTTTATCTTTTTGTCTTTTTGTCTTTTTACGTTTTTGTAGGTAATCTCGTCTATGAATAAAACACTCATGTGGATCATTAATTGAGGTGTGTTTTATGTTATCATGTCTCGAGTGATCAATCATTTCGATAGTGAGCCCATTACACCCACTCATCCATTTTACAAATAAAGAGGTTTTGTTCAAGGGTACAGTGATATTCTTGATATTCTTAAAACTTAAAATTAATTTTGTGTTCATTATACCTAGAATGAAGAAGGATGGACCAAGAGGGAATGATTAGGGTGTGACATCAAGGGGACTTGCGGATTCTCTTTGGTGATGTTTGTGGGAGTTATCATGCAACGTGGTTGTACTAAGATCCCTGTAGATCTAATGAAATGGGAGTGAGAGTGATCAAAAGGGCACTCAAAAATCCAATGTTGTTCAAGGGGGTCCCACTGGAAAGACATGCACCCATGCTTGAAGGTTGGCAGCATTTCTGGATTTAGCAATCGAAAAAGAGAGAGAGAGAGAATAAAGAGAAAAAGAAAAATAGAAAAGGAAGTGCCATAAAACAAAAATCACTCCTCCCTTAAACAAAACGCCAAGTGATCGTACGCCTTGTTGTTATGGTACTCTCATAGTTGTTCATCATGGGATGAAACAATGCGATATCACTTATTAGAGGAATGGACTTGGTCCTAATCTTGGAATGATGGGTTAATGACACCTTAATCATGCTTTTCATGCAGGATTCACTGTGCCCTGGGTCAGTCACCTCATATCCCAATCTCTACGATCCCTTCTATACTTTGTCTCATCTCACTGTTCATGTAATTGTAGCTCATGTCATGTGTAACATAGAATTCTTACCTCATTTTGATGATATTTACATGTGTGTTTTGTGGAGATAGTGCGAATTACATTTAACCCTTCTAGTACCCACGGACACTTTAAGTGTGGTTACATAAGGGCATTATAGGTTGAAACCTGCTTTGGGGAGGATCCACTTGTGTAATTTTTTGTAATCTTCACTAATGACATAGCTCACACACACCATTTCTTACCCTTAGCATAATTTTTCAATTAATTTTCTTTCCCTACTATTATCCCTCTGAATTTCAA
>MNCI01000424.1:326639-345165 GCA_015680685.1 Gnetum montanum | reverse complement strand
GTCACCAAGTCAAAATGGCACATTTGAGGCCCAAATCTTGATTTTCTGGAGGCTGGGAGCTGCTGGGGACCTTGGTGAAGGTCATGGGGGGTCCTTGTGCTCTATTTCGGCCTATTTTGACTCAATTTCAGGGCTCCAAAAGTTGGTGACGCTAATCCTTACGTTGTGCAGCGTCTGAAAAAGTAACCAAAGTGTACTTAGCCAAAACCAAACATTTTTAACCCAAAACTTTTGATTCTAGATGCTGGAAGTTGGTGCAGTCGCTTGTGGGCCTCGAGGGGACCCTGCTTGTTGAATCATGGGCCATCAGAGGCTATTTCGGAGGCCTCTAAGTTTGGTCACGCTGTACTCATGTTGGGCAACAGCATGACTTAACTTGATTCTTGTCTAAAAGTGCTAGGAAAAAATTAGTGGTGCTTCATTGGCCCCTCTTTGTTGACATCTGGAGGAATTCACCCAAGAGGCATCAACAAAGAAGTGCAAACACCATGAACAAACAAGTACCAAACATTAACCATCAGCCCTTGGCTGGATGTTATCGCACCGTTTTCAAAAGTACATGGGATTGAGGGAATGTGATTCAAGATGCAAGGGAATTGGTTGTAACCAGGGAAGCCAAGAGGTTAAGGGCTATGATTGTTGTTGGGATTGTGGGAGAGAAATGCTCTCATGTGAATGAGTTGTATTTTGATCCTTGTCCATAACCAATGTTCATCAAACTCGGAGCCAAGACATAAGAAGTGCGTTCTTTGGAGAAATGGGACTCTTATAGAGTGTTTATGAGGCCCGTTGTAAACAACCAAAGCCACGCGATGATGTACAACATGGTCTCTTTGAGACACAAGTGTAACTATTTTTCAAGACAATTGCCTTTTCTCCTGGGGCTTGTATGAGAATGGCCAATAGTCTTTTGTTTATGATGTCAACAGGGTCATGAAGACCTTTTCTGTGCATTTTTCTCTTTGATCTTTTGTGTTTTTTCTTTTCTTGTTTTTTCTTATCTTTTTTTTTTTCTTTCTCTCTTTATTTTGTCTTTTTCTTTTTCTTTATTTTTTTCTTTTCTCAATCTTTTTGAAAGAGCTTGCTTTTTGTGCCATGCTCATGTTTGAGCACTTTCATTTTGCATCATGTACTGTGTATCATGTTTTGTATCGCAACTGCTTAGAGAGTTACAGTGTGCAACAGTGTATCAAGAGTTTTGAGGTGAGCAGAACGTATCAGGGGGGTGTAATTGAATAAGCTAAGGGAAGCATGATGGGGAAATAGGGGATGCATCGGGCGTCAGGAATGTACTTATGAAAGGATTGATTAAACTAGTCACGTGCGTCAGGAAAAATGTGATACCTTGTCATTATGATGAAGTGCATCTATGAACGAACACCTCAAAAGTATCATCCTGCAAACACAACTCCAAGAAGACAAGAAAACCACAAATGAAACAGTCAACTAAACACTTTAAACAAGGAGATGGAGTCACCACGTGCAATTTTCAAAGCAAACAGAATCATGAACAACATTAGCCTCATTAAGGCCCATGAGATGAATTATGCAACAAGTCTTTGTGAAACATGAACAGCTAATTGTAGCCACACATCTTTTCAAATTTTGCCTAGTCATCGATGATGTCACCAATTTATAGTCTTAGCGGACTGTTGTGGGTTAGTTTCACGTCATAACCCCTTGGACAACACCAATTTAGCGTCGTGGCGGATGGTGCATTGCTAGTTTATAATCATGGCAGGCTATGAAGAGGCAAACAAGTTTATAGTCTTAGTGGACTCTGGATGCTAATTTCATGTCATGGAGGATGGATGTAGCAGTTTAGTGTCATACCAGACAGAACTCTGTGGTATCAGTTTTAAGTCATGATGCCAGGACTATTTTGTGGTATCAATTTTAAGTCATGATGCCAGGACTACTCTGCGGTATCAGTTTTAAGTCATGATGCCAGGACTACTCTGTGGTATTAGTTTTAAGTCATGATGTCAGGACTACTCTGTGGTATCAGTTTTAAGTCATGATGCCAAGACTATTCTGTGCCAGTTTATAATCATAGCGAACTAATGCTTACCTTGCTTGTGTAAAGTGTGATGCTGCATGCATGGTCATGCTACATGCTTGCGAGATCCTGCAAAAATCAACTAGGAAGAAAACAACATCAAGTGACACCTGCCATACATAGAGTTAGAATGTATGAATGAAAGAAAAGCAATGCAAAAAGTGATAGTTTTAGGCTGTTCCGGGTCGTATACTAGTTTAAGGCCTTTTCGGGCCATGTGTTTTTGTACTTTTATGTTTTTATGTTTGATGTTTTTCAAATGCAATGTGTAAACTGAGTTGACAAATGTCTAAACAAAGAAAAATGGATGAACTAAGTGAGCAGGAAAAATGTAAACGCATAGGCTAATGCAATGTAAACAAAAGTAAAAAATGTAGGGTAGGCAGAAGGTAGGCAAGCATCAAGCACATTTTCAGTCAAGGGAGAGTCTTGGTCATGTAGTTGCTTTCTAACTAGGCATGGATTAGGGAGCATGCAAGGTTTAGGATCCTCTGGGGGGCTGTCGGCTTCACCCACTCATTCGGGTGTGTTAGCCTTAAGCATTGCATTGGTTGTTGTAGGTGTACCATTAAGAAACTCTTCTTCCAAAACTTGCACCATGTCTATGTCATGGATAGTCCAAGAGGAAATGTTATCACCATGGATGATAACTTGACCACCTTCATATGGAAGGTGGATTTCTTGGTGGATGGGAGAGGAGATGGCCCTTAGTTGAGCTAGCCAAGGCTTGCCTAGAATCATGTTGAAACCTAGCATCTCCTCTATGACAGTGAAATCTGCGCTAGTGGGCAATTGCTCTCCCGCTACAAAGGCTAAGTTGATTGTACCCTTAACCCTGACATGTGATCCATTGAAGGATTTTAGACATATGGTTTTGGTTGGCCTGATTTCATCTGCTAGGCCTAGCTTGTCGATGACGGAGTACAGGACTACGTTTGTTGTTGCACCATCGTCAACATGCACTCTGCAGATGGTGCACTGCCCAACATGAATGCTAATGGATAGTGGAGCTGTTGTGAGTTCCCCTCGTTCGGGGTTGACTTTAACTACATCATCACGAAAGGCTAAGGTTTTTGAACCTAATCCTTGTTGTGTCTATTGTGAAATCGTTGCACGGATGGATTCTTCATTTGCTGGAATGTCCTCTGTAACAGGAATGGATGCTAACATTTGAGCCAAGGCTTCATGGTGAGTGGCTGAAGTCATGACCAGGTTGTACAAACTCATCATTGTGTTCTTCTATTTTAGCGCTTGTTTTACTTAGGCTAGTGCAGCTACGAAGTCTTTGTCATTAGTTGTTGTGTTGGCTTTGACTTCCTCCTTGAAGTTTAAGAGATAGACCTCTTGGGAGGGGGACTTAGGCTTGGTTTTCTTGGGGGTAGGGGCCCCAGTGTTCAATTTTTTTTGCTAGTTGTAGCCTTTACTTCGACCATGGGAGTTGCGAGGTGCTCGTTTGTCCTCTTGCGCTCCCATTTGGTGGGGGTACCTGGGTTGCTAGTGGGGTCAATCCTTGGAGGAGGAGGGATCAAGATGTTGGCCACTGTTGGGCTTCAGGTAGGTGAGGGGCCATCACGTTGTGGGACCTTGATGATGAAAGGTTGCTTAGCAGTTTTTATTGTAGCGTCATGCTAGTTTAACATCTTAGCGGACGAGTCATGCTAGTCTAATGTCTTAGCGGATGATGTCTGTGGAGCCTTGACCACAAAGGGTGTTGTGGATGCCTGGGGTGGCACCTTGATGACAAAGGGAGGCCTCTTGTTTATGGGGGCTAGGGGAATCCTTGCCTTGCTGGAGACACACAGATCACAAAAGGTTTTTGCACAAGTTTGGGCTTGCCACCTATGCTAATTGAGTTTATGACATAGGAGGCATCGTCTATGTTGGATTAACTTGCCATGTCAATCACTGGTTGGCCTTGTTCTATCATTCCCTGCAGGTCATCTTGCAAGGCACGACAGTTGTCTGTACTGTGACCAACCATTTGATGGTAATGAAAGTATTGGTCCAATTTAAAATGTTGTGGGACCAGGGGCTCATTTGGTACTGCTAAGGTGGGGTTCCTTAATAGCTTGCAGTACCGATCATGTTTTTGGCAGGTAATCTCTGACACGTGTTTGTGTTGGATTTGCCCAGCTTTCAAGAGTTGCTCTAATAGTTGAGAGGGTTGCATCGATAGTGGTGTATACTTTGAGCGGTCCTTGTGCTGAAAGTTCAGTTTTGGGGTGGCCCCTGTCGATGTAGGTGAGTTGGAAAAGTTGGTGGCTTTGTTAGCTGGGGCTTTAGGTTGCTTAGCTTTTGGGCCCCAGTTGGTTGCTTTTGTGATTGCAGCTACTGTTGCCTCGGTTGTGTTTTGCTTGCGAGCATGTTGGTTTTTGTAGGCCACATAAGCTAGGTCATTGCTTGATTGTGCCGCCTCTTCTATGTCTTTAATTTGTACAAATGCTTGACTCAAAGTACAGGGTTTTAAATAATAAATCTTTGATTTAATGAAGTCATTTGCGGCTGCCTTAAGGATGGTAAGTAGATATGTTTCAGGAATAGGTTCATGAAGTTCATTTAGGGTAGCACCCCATCTTTGGATAAATTTCTGTGCTGGCTCTAAAGGCGCTTGTTTAATTTGAATCAAGTTATCTAATGTGGCTTTAGGTTTTAGATTGTATTTGAAACAGGTGACAAATTGGTGCAACAAATCCTCCAGAGAAGATATAGAGCTACGAGGTAAGGCTCGGTACCAGTCTAAGGCTCTTCCTATTAAGGACATATCAAACACACGCAAAATTACATGGGGCCATGCCTAAAGCAAAAGACTTTCAGTTTGAAATGTCACTAGGTGGGCATTTGGGTCTCCCTCTCCATTGTACTTGGTCAACTGAGGTAACAAGACACCTTTTGGCAAGGTTAAGGGTGGAACTGAGGGGTCAATTGGGTCATCTTGATAGAAATCTAGTACTTTGACTTCCTCATTGTTCAAAGTTTTAAGGAATTTTAATTCCTTTGCTAAAGAGTGCATCATTTTTTGTGTGTCTGCCCATTCTTGGGTAGTAGGAAAACTAGTGGATTGAGCGGATTGTGCATGATAATGATTTAATTGTTGCATTGTTTGTGGAAAGAGAGGTTGTTGGGCTAACGTTTGTTGTGGTGGGATGGTATTCGGGACTGAGACTACTGGTGGAAACCACTGCCCAGCCACAGGTTGTGAGGTAACACCCTGAACATGTTGCGTTGGAGTTATTAATGGTGCTCCATGGATCTGCACCTGAGGTATGTAATGGGTGGATGTGGAAGCAGGTATGGTCGATGACATTCCAATCACTTGGGGTTGAAAAATTGACTTTGCGCTGGTTTGGGGAAGGAGTTTTTGGGATTGTACTTGTGGAAGAACGATGGAAGTAGACGCATCAGAGTGAATATTACTGGGTACAGAGAAGATAGGAATGGAAGTAGGTACCTCTTGTCGGGAAACTGGTGCTCGAGTGTTTGCGAATGATGAAGGAAGCATAGTTTCTTCCAAGAAAGGGTGGAACAATGGGTTTGTGTAGGCATGGGGACTAACGGTATGGTAGGAATCTCCATGTTCGGATTAGGTTGCAAAATCATCTTTCTCATCTTGAGGCTCTATTGGCGGTAGCTATAAGGCTTGACTTCTAGCCATAAGAAGCTGGGATATGAGTTTATGATGGTGTTCAGACAACGGGATTATATCAAATGTTGAAGGGATGAACTCACAACCTACTTTGTGGACAAGTTCATAGTCTTGTTTCGCTTTCCTTTCCACACGATAGATAGGCAAGTTGGCTTGGATTTTTACACAAATGAAGTTATATTATTCAGGGTTTAGTGTGGCTCGCTTTGGTTGGATTGTGGTATCAAATGTGTTAGGCATTGATGTAGAAGGTTGATCTAGATTCATATTCACAAATTGGTTTGTGAAAGTTGCTATTTGTAGAAAATGGCTAACTTTGAAAACGAAGAAAAGAAAAAATAAAAAATAAAAAATAAAAATAAATGACTAAATCTGCTAGTAGTAGGAAAATGGATAAGTGTAAAAATCAAAGAAGAAAAAAATGCTAAGTATGAAAATGCAAGAAAAAAAATGCTAAGTGTGAAAACTGCTAAAAATGGCCAACTCTAGCGCTACACTCGCTATGCTGGAGCTTGCTATGCTCTGAGAACTTGTTATGCTCTCTAGAAAATCCAAAGTTTTGTCTAAGTGCTAATCAAAAATGTAGACAAAAATGGTTCATGCCCTCCTTCTAGCGCCAAAAACTGTACTGACCTAATTGTCGGTGTAAGGCTGAAAGGGAAACAGACACCGAGAGATCGTCAGGCAACCACAGCTGACCCTACCTTCACCCGAGGGCAAGCTGGAAAAGTAAACGAAGGCAAAGTGCCTTGGATGGTCTACACAAAAATCAACCAAGGACTTCCTCGAGCGTAAGCTACGGCTAGCGCTGGGATTATTGTAAACGAAATGTAAATAGAATGCAAACAGCGATACGAAATGTAAACAAAGCGTACTGAATTATAAATAAAGCATAAACAAAGGTATATTGTAAACAAAGTGTAAACCGAAGTAAATAATGTAAATAGAAGACAATAATGAAACTGTATTATATTGTTTTAAAAAAAATGTGCACCGGTCAAAGAGTAGTTGCACACGTGTGGATGGCAAGTCAAACGCCTAGCCCCAGGATGATATGACGCAATGATGCGATGATGTGATGTGATGAATGTGAGAAATATTTGGATGCCAACAGTTAGGTGTGTCGAGCACCCAAGGATTGCAAGTTTTTTCCTCTCTTAGAATTGCTAATCTCTCCAATTTTTGCCTCCCAATTGTTTTGCCTCCCAGTTTATGTGAATTGACAGGGTATTTATAGGGTTGGGCCAGGCTCGGGCACAAAATCCAAGAATGGAATCAACGGCTGTGAGATGAGAGGAAAGCAAATCTAGAGACATGTGTCCCATGGATAGTTGGCACAGGTTGGATGTGTGCTAGATAGTTGGCACGAGTTGGATGTGTGTTGGATAGTTGCATTCTTTGACCAAGTTCAATGTATCTATGTTGGATAGTTGTGCACGAGTTGGATGTGTGTTGGCAAGCTACATTCATGACTAGGTACATTGCATTTTACAATTTATGGGTTATTCAAGCCCATGAAAGTACATTTAATTTAGACCATGAGGGCTTGACATCCACAAATGGGAATTTATAATGAAATGTACAATAAGAGAAATTTGACTGCCTAGCGTGACTTGCAGTGTGACCTGCAATGTGACCTCCAAAACTTGCAATTTTGAGTTGAAATCTGGAATTTCTGAAGGCTGAGACCCATAGTTATCAATAGTGGACCCTAAGGACAACTTACACCCTTAAAACCAAGTCATTTTGGCTCAATTTTAGGGCTTTAAAAGTTGGTGACGCTGATCCTTACGTTGTGCAACGTCTGAAAAAGTAACCCAAGCATCACCAAGTCAAAATGGCACATTTGAGGCCCAAATCTTGATTTTCTGGAGGCTGGGAGCTACTGGGGACCTTGGTGAAGGTCATGGGGGGTCCTTGTGCTTGATTTCGGCTTGTTTTGACTTAATTTTAGGGCTCCAAAAGTTGGTGACGCTGATCCTTAGGTTATGTAGCGTCTGAAAAAGTAACCAAAGTGTACTTAGCCAAAACCAAACATTTTGAACCTAAAATGTTTGATTCTAGATGTTGGAAGCTGGTGCAGTCACTTGTGGGCCCTGAGGGGACCTTTCCTGTTGAATCATGGGCCATCAAGGGCTATTTCGGAGGCCTCTAAGTTTGGTCACGTTGTACTCATGTTGGGCAACAGCATGACTTAGCTTGATTCTTTTCTAAAAGTGCTAGGCCAAAATTAGTGGTGTTTTAGCTGGGTTGGTGTAAATGTGATGCTAGCATATCCTTGGATCAATTCCTATTAGCTTAGGATATAACCAAGCAAAGGCTATTGGCCATTTGTTAACCACCTTTAACAGCTTTTCTTTTTGTTTAAGTGCAAGTTCGGCATTAATTATGACCAGTTTACCATTATTTAAAAATGCATATTCTATTCTGGTAGGTAAAGTTTTTAGCTCTAGGGGCTCCTGCTTGAAGTTATTAGGGATTTCAAACTCTCCCCAATGGGTATCATCATCTTCATTAGAGAGTTAAGGATGAACTTGTTTAAGTTTATCCATGCCTTCAACATAAGCACATGTTAGGCTTTCAGTTGGTTCTATGCATAATGTGCTACCATCTGCATCAACTATCAGCCATTGGGTGCCTTCCTATTTTGTAGCTACTGCATACAGACACCTTTGAATATTGATTTCACTTTTACAATTTTGAATCTTAATCACCAAAAAATCAACAGGATAGGACCACCCACAAATTGTGGTCGTAATGTCCTCTACTAATCCTGGAGGGATAGTAATTGACTAATTTGCCAATTCTAGACAAATGTTGGTCTTCTTGAGAGGTGGTAGGTTCTAGGCCTTATACATGTTATGGAAGATGAGATTAACTCCAAAACCAAAGTTAAGAAGAGCCTTACATGGCTCATGTCCAATGATTTGCAGGTAAATGAGTGGACTTCCTAGGTCAAATCTTTTTGTGGGAAGATTGCTAGCCTTAATCTAGTCAAAAACAACATGAGTTAGCATCATAGCACGAATCCAAGGTAGCATTTGGTTTGAAGGACACTCGAAGGTATTTGATGAAGAGGATGAGGGTATTCAAGAGGCAAGATGATCAGTCGTACTAGGTTATGAAGGTTAGAGAGGACTACTAGGTCAAAAGAAGGGTATTTTTCTAGATCAATTATCCAAACCACTCGGCTAGAAAGTTAGTTGTGAATGTACAACCCTCATAGCATTTCATTGGTGCAGCTTTGGAGGAATCTCACCTTGCATGAATGAAGCAGGAGGTAACTGTGTTAAAGGTGGAGGTGTGTGTGCAAACAGATGTGGAGGGTGGTATGAATATGGGTTTTCCCCTCAAGTAGATCGTGAATGTATTCGATGGTACTCTAGAGGGTAATAGTGATGCTAAAATGAGGTATGACTTGTAGAACTTCTTGGAGAGATGAGTTGCTGAACATAGTACCTATATAAATCTAGTTGTCTATAAGGGTACTACTACCTTGGTAGTGGCATTCCCCATGATTATGGTTGGCACCATTGTTGATATTTGATGAGTCACCAAATAAGCGACCCGATATCAGACCCACGATATTAGACCCTCAATATCATATACGCGATATCGGATGGGCCAAGAAACATCAGACACGCAATGTTGGAGCCTATCTCATTGGCTATAAATAACAGACAGGGACACTTGGTCTTGAGAGTAGTTTTTCAATCCCTTAGCTAAACTCTTGCAGTTCTTCTATTCCAAAGTTAGAATTATTTCTAAGTGCCTACAGTAGGAGTCATAGAGTGAATGGATCTTTATTCGAGCATTGTGTACCTAAGCACACCTTATGTCTGAAAATAAAGATAAACTTTATAATAAACCTTGCAACATTCATAATAGCTTAATTATTGCATTTAATTTTATTTACTGTTATTTGATGCTTTCAATAGTTAATTAATGTTATTTCCATAGAATTATTAATTATCAATTATCAATGAATTAGCACACTCAGCACGACCACTTCAAGCATACGTGGAACACTTGGTAACCCAGTAGCGACTAGCATTTGGTAATCCCAGTAGTGTTACACTAGTTCAGAATTTGTCCGGAGAGTGGGAACAGATGCTGGTGTTAGGATTTGATTCACATTCGAGTTACAAAAAATCCATTAGTTAATTGAATCTTTTCATTGCACACACTTATGAGACCAGGATAGAAAATATAAAAAGAAAACATAAAAATCATATACCTCAAGTTTACTTAACCATAAAATTGTGCCTTAAAAGTAAGCTTGGGAAGATAACAACTGCATGACTCATCCTTGTTCTACATAGGTGCATAAGCACTTAATCCTCAGAGTTCAACCGGATCACACGTAAATGCTCGTATTTGTATGGTTGGGTGTAAGGGTACCTTACTGCTCATCATTGGCACCATTGCCAATTGTACATCATCTATCGCTACACGATTTGTTCAACAATAAATCATAAACAGGTTTGGTATGCCTCATGCACTTATTTTTAATAATGGTACACATTTTATAGGTTCGAATTTTCGAAAGTTGATGCAACGCTTAGGAGTTGAGCATAAACTAACTACACCATATCATCCTCAGGCGAATGGTCAAGCCGAAGTCACCAATAGGGAAATCATGAAAATTTTGACACGAACCATTAGCAAATATAGGCAAGACTGGAGCACCAAACTAAACAATGCTCTTTGGGCCTACTACTCCACATGGAAACTCCCTATAGGCTACTCTCCCTATGAGTTAGTATACAGTAAACTTCCAACACTTCCTATCCAAGCTGAGCTTCATACACTATCTATAGTATGTGACCTTGACCTTGACCTCAATCTAGCATAGAAAGAACAGTTAATGAATCTTAACTTACTAGATGAAAATTGATTAGCGCCCTGTCATCCAAAAAACTGCACAAGGCCTTCAACAAACAATGTCATGACCTAAGAATTAGAAAAGTCAAATACCAACCAGGAGACAAGGTTCTTTATTGGAATCCTGCACATGTGCCACAACAAGCTAAATTTCAAATGCTGCGGGAAGGACCTTATATCATTCATGAAATGTTTCCTTCAAGGGGATGATCTATAAACCTAGAAGCTTGTATAAGAAATTATTGATCAACATCTAGCAAACCAAACCTTTCCATACATCCAAAATGCCTAGTACTAACACTACCTCTGTTGATGGACAGCCCTGCTCATTATTTTGGATCTCCTCCTTCCAACTCATTCATAGGGAAGATGGCCACTAATGCTAATTATTCTAAGCCCTCAGTTTCTTTTGTCTTTTTTGTTTTACACATTCTTCATATTTACTTGTTTTTGTTTTACACCATTATTAACATTTTTACTATTTCTTTCTCTGTTGCATTTTGTCTGATTTATTCTTACTTGTCACATAATAAGTGCTCATGATAGTGGGTTGTACTGCAATGGTGTCGATTGCTAATGTTTGGTTTTTACCTTTAAGTTTTAATGTTGATGTTAAGATATGGTTTCTTTTGATAAAATAGGCAATGAGTCCATGTCATCCATTCATCCATTCAACTCTATAGTCTCCCTTTGTTTTGAAAATGTACTGTCCCTTTTTCTAATCAAACTTATTAATGAATTTGTGGCTTGGTATTCTTCAAACCAAGAAAAGATTCAAATGGATTGAAAAGGATGTGACTTCAAGGGAATTCAATGCATTTGTGCTAGCTATTCTCTTAGGTACTTGGTTTTTTTTCCTAGGTTTTCTGCCATTCCACTGTCGACTAATATCAGGAAGTTGAATGAATCAAATAAGTCTTTGAATGGTGTGGTTCCCACTTTAAGAAAATAAATAAACAAAAAACAACTGGTGGGAATTCAAAGCACACCCCTTAGACATAATAAAGAAATATGGGCTACAAGCACTGGTTATGGCACTAGAAAAACATGTTACCCATGCCTGAAGGTTCCCTCTAACTAAGGCCCTTTCTAACTTCTTGCTTCTCTATTCTTCTATTTTTGGGATGGTGGTTACTCTATGACAACATTGTTATTACTTTAAGAGGATGGGTTAGTTAAGTATGTTGATGTGAGGTCACTGGAAGTGGTTAGTTTTAATTTGGATTTGTATTGAATCTTATTAAGTCACCTTAACCACATAATACAGAAGGGACTTTACACAACCTTGATTTTGGGATTCCATTCCATTCTCTCTCCTCTCTCCATATTGCTTTTCGTATTCGACCTCATTGCCAGTTTTATGATTAGTGATGAGTGGCGAGGTACCCCTACACTCAACCATACAAATACGAGTGTTACACGCGTGATCCGATCGAACTCCGTAGACGGACTAGTTGTGGCATCTAGATAGTTAGCCTTAGGTCATAGTTCACTGTCTTCCCACATGGACTAGTATTATCTTTTTCATGTATGGTTTAGTCCAAACTGAGGTGTATGATGTGGTTTCTAATCTAACGCTACTCCTGAAGGCGATGGAAAGTAATATTCACTAATCTAGGAGAGAGTGTGTGAGAGAATCTAAGCTAGCCTAAGTGCAATGAGCATCCATTCCTTGATATCCGTACACATCTTGGACTTCGTGCACAACTACCACTGGGATTACCAAGCGCAGATCCTAGGTATGCTACAAGGTTACCAAGTACTCACACTTAAATGCTCGTAATCAAGTCGTACGCATTCCATGTTACCAAGCAGTAAATAACAATTAATTAAATGATTAAACTAAGTGAATGCTACAATGATGAAGTAATCTTGATCTTTATTGCTGGTCATGTGCGTGTCCAAGTACATCACACTCGAATAAGGATGTCGTACAATTACAATCACCACATTGCGGGCATACACGGAGAGGAAAAGGGTTGAGAGAGAGAAAATGAAAACTAAAATCAAAACTAACTCTAAAAACTAATGATCCCTAACTCTTCTATCTACCTCTTATTTATAGATGAGGAGATAGGTTGCGATATCGCGTATGCGATATNAACTCATGTAGTTCCTGGTGGCGGTGGCTTCTCCATTAGTGCTTTCCCTTTGTCTTGTGCTCCAAGTTTTGAGACTTGATGGCATTAGAGTATGGCCTAGAGCTTCTCCTCTTCGGTCCAAGGGTCTTGTGCCGTCCATGCTAATGTTCCAATTTTTAACAGAGTCGGCACTTCCCACGGACAGGGTAGTTACAGAAACATTTGATTGGCCTTGACATACCAAGCCGCAAACACCTGACGTTCCTATTCGTAGGCTCTAGCTTTATCTTTGTATTCTTGGAAATCTGCAAGCCATCAAGCCAGATCCATCGTGACACCTTTTTATCTGTGGTAGCTTGCTTTCACCACCTCAAGTTCAGAATTTATGATCTCCAATTTTTCTAATAACTTCTTGCATTCTACAAATTCTGCTTTGTATTTGACATAGGTGTTTGCTACCTGCTGCTCGAGCTCTATCCTTGGGCACCCTGTTGTTAACATGGCAAGGTTGGCATACCTCATATTTTCCAACTCCATGTATTCTGTCAAATCTTGGATCTGCACGTCCCAATTCTTAACTTCCTCTTGGTGGGCAAAGGCATATGTGTCCAATATGGCCTGCCAGTCAATGTGTTGAGCACTAATAGTGTTGATATGGGCCTTGGCCATATGGATCTCCTTCTCAAGGATCTATTTGTACATTCCCACCTGATCTCGGAAGTGCTCCTTTACCTTTTCATGTTGTTTAGACTCATTTTGCCACGCGCATATTTCAATGATTGTCTTTTGACGAATTACACGTACCTCCTCCATTGAGAGGGTTCGGTTCTCCCTGGCTAAATGGCTTATGTCTTGGTTGACTCGGATAAATTTTTCTCCCAACTGATGGAAATGTTCTTCGAGAACATTCTTTTGCTTCTCCACAATGGTCAACTAAAGGTTGTTGACAACGAGTTGTTTATTTTCCTCTTGTAAGGCGTTGAGTGCCTTGAGATGCGCATGAGTTTGCGCATGTGCTACGGAGGCATCCCAAATAGCCTTCTCTTTTTCTTCAGCCACCTTTTTATTCTCTGTGATTAGCTTGGTTAGTTACTTAGTTCTAAAATTATCTAGCTGGTCTACGGGAACAAGTTGCAAAGGGTCCCACTGTGCTACTTGTAGGGCCATAAGCTGCTCTTGTAATTTCCACACCTCTGCTTCAACATGCTCGGCCCTTACTTCTGTTAAGACCAGCTTTCCCTTCATGGAAATGAGGTCTGACTGAATTGCCATAACATCCTAAGGGATGTCAAACAGGAACATCATTACTTGCCTTATTTGGAGCAATCGATCAAGCGCATCCTCATGTTCCGCAAGAGTCATTGAGGTTTTGGCTAAATTTTAAACATCCCATGCTCCTGTGAGATCTGCCAGTGGCACAACAGGTACATTGAATGATCCTTTGATGTGTTCTGTGACCACTTCTGCAGCTCTCACGGCATCCTGGTGTTACATGACCACCACAGTGACCCCTTCATCAGTTTCTAATTGCACCTGGAAAGATGTTGCGTTTCCTGAGATCTTTTGTGACCAACTACTTTCCCCTTCTTCTATATGAATAGACACTTCACCCCTTATGCGATCCAAAGAAACAGTGGGCTGAATGGCATCATCAATGACGCGGAATAGGTTTGCGTCATCATGACTTCCCCAACTAACCGTCTAAGCGATGACCCTGAGATGGCTCATCGATGGTCTATACTCTTGCGGCGGCAGCTGATCCTGCCCTGTGCTAGGCCCTACTTCTTATTATTGCTTGGGTCCTATACTTGGAGGTTGGCTAGGTCTTGCAAGTTGAGTTGCAGTTGGTCCAGCCGTCGTGTCTTCTTCTTCTTCTGGTCCCAACATCTCGCCAGTGATTTTCCTTGGAGCTGGCGACTTTAACAATTCAGCATATAAAGTAGTCTAGGCTTTTCGAAGGACATCATTAGTGTATCCTCTGATACCAGCACGTTGGCACAACTTTCTGATAAGACAAGGGAAAGGCAAGACAAGCTTCCCTATCTTTAGTTCCTCAAACTACCTCAAGATCTCCGTTAAATATAGATGGGGCAAGTTAGCATTAACCTTTTCCATCAACACTACACATCCTCTTGCCACATACATTGATATTCTTTTTAAGTCCTTTGTGGGGAAGACGTGATATGTTCCAATTTTGAAGTAGATCCTCTCTTCCATTGTCAACTCACCAAATGTCTTATCTCTGCCATATGTCCTTTCTAACCAATCCCATCACACATTAGGGTCAGAACGGGTGGATAACTAAGCAACTTTGGGCCTTGTATTTGGAAGGTTTAATACTTCCAAAATGGCCTGCGCAGAGAAATCGACTATCACACCACAAATGTTGACGGTGATGCCTTGTTCCCTATTGTGCTAGAATTGGTACATATCCCCTAGGTACCAGGCATCGCTTTTAAAGAGGGTAGGCCATAAGGGAGACCTTTGAGGTAATCCCTAATAGCCTCAGGAGCAAACTCTACAAAAGATTCAAATTTTAATTCCATAATCACCATAGCGAATGTGGACTTTTCATGGATGGCATGAACACAATCTTAGGGCAATGTGAGATGTTGTCCCTGTTCAGGCGCTGCAGCAGCTCCTCCTTCTGCCTGCTCGGACTGTACGGTAGAAGGACCCTCTTGATGAATGCTGAATGATTATTCCCCCTATTCTGCATGTTGTCCGGAAAGATCTTATCTTCCACCTCTCCTAGGTCGTTTGCTTCCACCTTGAGTAGCACCTTCCTGTTGTCCACGTTTCAGGGCCATCTGCAATCACACGGGGCCAAGCGTTAGTAAGGTTGTTTTTGAAATTAAGTTATACCTTACTGCTTGCCTTAATTAATTAATTTGTTTAATCTTCGTGTGACATTGCCCGAAAGATTGTAATAATGAGTTCATTTTACTTAGGTGGTTTCCAATTTTAATTTTTCGATGTACTTAAAGAATTAAATGATTTTTTTGGCACATTTTATTCTTAATTTACAACTAATTACCCTTGATAATGTCCTTTGGGCGATGATAAATTCCAAAAAAGTTAGGCTCTATTCGGCAAGTGTCCCTCCCCCACGACTAAGCTGAACACTTCGGGTTCAAGCAGGTTCAAACGAAATTAAAATCAAAGTACTAGCGAGCAAGATAGAGGTTGAAAAGCAAAGGTGTCACACTCGCAAGTCATAGAGAAAAATTTGAAAAACTCCCCCACATGATGTGTGCAAAATGAAGCTAAGTGTTGCAGGGGGGTCACCTAATTATAGGAAAATGAGATGCAATATCACATACGATACATCGCGTGCACGATATCGCGGCCCTAGTGACATTAGGCACCACAATAAAATACCAATTTTTTGAAGATTTTCTTGAAATCAATGGTGTAACTTAGGACATTGGGCTATTGTTAAGGGGTACTAAGATAATTAGATGGTTTTGAAGGCACAAATAATTATGATGGTGTGGAAATAATCAATAAAACCTTGGGTGGTAGAGAAAAAGGCTATGTGATGGTACATAGGAATGTTATTATTTAGAGGGATAGTAGTAGGGAAAGAAAAGCATTTGAAAATTATGTTGAGGGTAAGACATGGTGTGTGTGAGCTATGTCATAAGTGAAAATTACAAAAGATTACACAAGTGGGTCCTCCCTAAAGCAGGTTCCAACCTATAATGCCCTTGTGTAACCACTCTTAAAGTGTCCGTGGGCACTAGAAGAGGTAAATGTAATCCACACTGATTCTACAAAAAAACACACATGTAATTATCACCGGAATGAGGTAAGAATTCTACGTTACACACGACATGAGCTACAATTACACAAATAGTGAGATGAGATGAGATATAGAAGGGATCATAGAGATTGGGACATGAGGTAACTGACCTAGGGCATAGTGAATCCTACGTGAAAAGCATAATTAATGTGTCATTAACCCATCGTTCCAAGATCAGGACCAAGTTCATTCCTCTTATCAGTGACACCACATTGTTTCATCCCATGATGAATAACTATGAGAGTACCATAACAACAAGGTGTACCATCACTTGACATTTTATTCAAAGGAGTGATTTTTGTTTTGTGGCACTTCTCTCTTTTTTTTCTTTTGCTTTTTTTTTCTCTTTTTTTTCGATTGCTGAATCTAGAGAAGCTGCCAACCTTCAGGCATGGGTGCATGTCTTTCCAGTGGGACCTCCTAGAACAGCATTGGATTTTGAGTGCCCTTTTGATTACTCTTACTCCCATTTTTCGTTAGATCTACAAGGATCTTAGTACAACCACATTGCATGACAACTCCCATAGATGTCACCAAAGAGAATCTGCAAGTCCCCTTGATGTCACACCCTAACCATCCCTCTTGGTCCATCCTTCTTCATTCTAGGTACAATGAACACAAAATTAATTTAAAGTTTTAATAATGTCAAGAATATCATTGTACCCTTGAACAAAACCGCTTATTTGTAGAGTGGTTGAGTGGGTGTAATGGGCTCACTATCCACATAATTGATTACTCGAGACTCGATAACATAAAACACACCTCAACCAACAATCCACATGAGTGTTTTATTCATAGATGAGATTACTTATAAAAAAACGTAAAAGGACAAAAAGACAAAAAGATAAAAAAGATAAAACAAAAAATTGAAAAATGAAAAACTAGAAAACAAAAAGTTGTAAAATTAAAGAAAATAAAAAGTGGTTATTAATCCTGCTTGTTATTAGAATGGGGGATATCCCCCATAACTAATCGGTTGAGGATGGCAAAGATTAATAAATGGAAGATGAGGATCCTTGCATGTTGGAAGTATTGAAACTTGGCCATACTTACCCCATCGGGGTTCACACACTTGATTATAGTAAGCATAGTGGGGCAATTTATACGATGTAGTCCCCAGATAACAAGTTGACCCACTATGATATTTGGGATCGTTAAATGGTATGCAACGATCGGGATGATGCCTTCCACAGCTGTGTTCATTGGGCCATATTGTTGTTGGAGTGTGAGTTGGTGGCCCTGATGAAGTAACATGAGGCATGGGGTTCGAAGATAAGGTTGCACCACAGGGTTGGACTTGTGCTGTGTTGGAGGATGCAGTGGCCTCGAAATTGTGTTGTCCCTTCTTAGGGTCATTTGTAAAGAAGGGACGCCTTCGATGTTGCTAAGGTCTTTCACTATTGTTGCTAATATTAGCACAAGTAACGTTTGGTGGTTGTTGTTGTGGTGTAGACACCTTAGGAAAAATTGGTGGCAATGTAGAAGGAGGGAAAAAATGAGAATGTTGAAAGTTAGAAGGAGTATAAGGTGCACAAGGTGGTGGTTGTGTTGAAGACATGGGCTGATAGTATTGAGGAGAATGGTAATGTGGTGAGATAGAGTACGTTGACCTAGTTGGGGAAACAGGATGTTGATCAAGATAAGCATTTGGGTTCAGATGATACGAAGGGTGTCTCCAGTTTAGGGGTGGCTTCCCCCATGACTAGGATTGTTACAACTATGATCGAACACAGTATCTCTGTACGAACTCTCGATGTAACGTGTTTCCCCAATGCTCATGTAAATGTAACAATATTGGGCATTGGCCCTTGGGGTGATCGTACAGGCATATGTTGCATTCAGATGTATGATTGGTAGTTGAGCTCTTATTTTCCTTATCCCTTCTTTCCGATAGTCTAATGTTTTGTCCTGCTTCTTGAGTTGTCAAAACTCTATCTCCAATAATATCAATAAATTCTCCACACTTTTTATACGTCCATTCCAACATCTTATTGATCTTTGCCTCGACTTCTTCTAATGATTGTTGTGTTGGCAAAGATGATGTTTCCACCTTG
>MNCI01000424.1:303256-325288 GCA_015680685.1 Gnetum montanum | reverse complement strand
AATTAATTAAATGATTAAACTAAGTGAATGATGCAATGATGAAGTAATCTCGATCTTTATTGCCGGTCATGTGCGTGTCCAAGTACATCACACTCGAATAAGGATGTCGTACAATTACAATCACCACATTGTGGGCATACACGGAGAGGAAAAGGGTTGAGAGAGAGAAAACGAAAACTAAAATCAAAACTAACTCTAAAAACTAATGATCCCTAACTCTTCTGTCTACCTCTTATTTATAGATGAGGAGACAATATCGCGGCCTCATTAATTAGTCTATATCTTGGTGGGTGCATTGTTATTCTTTAGTAAATTCTTGTGGGTTTGTAAGGGCATAAAGGACATAAGCCTGCTTTGGGGAGGATCCACTGGCATTCCTTTTTGGTGTAATTGTTAAGTTCTTTCCCTTAAACATTTCTTGCCATCAACTATTTCTCATTTCACCCCATCCATGACATTTTTTTTTGTTTTTCTCTTCCCTTCTATGCATTTTTATTGGCTTCACCATTGTTATTCCCCTTATCTTCTTTTTTTTCTTTCGTTTTTCATCCTATTGCTACCGAAAGTTCGCTCTTAGTCGTGGGGGCGTGTTGTAAATTACTTATCTCACCCCTACACCTTGGGTAGTTATCACTTACAAACCTCTAACCCAATATCTACTACACCCACAACCTAGCCAATGTGTTTCATATCGAGGCAAGGTATCAACTACATTATATCTTATCTATCCTTGTTAATTCATGATTGTGTTGTGTGTGCAAATGGTGATCACATGAACAATGAACTGGGATAGAAGGGAGCACTCAGGATGGACTGGAGCTGGAGCATTGACGCAAGGAACATACTTAGTCATGTGGCCATGGATGAACAACGGTGTGCACCTTTTTGACATCGGTAGCAACACACCTCATATTCTTTTCTCTCTCTCTCTTTAAGCTGTCAAATGAGGGACTAGATTTCATCTATGTATAGTGTTCACCATAATGGTTATAAACACCAATGTTGTAATATGTTTGTCAATCCATTCACCACACACTTTGAGTCTGTCATTCCATGTCACTATTAGTTGTCATTCAGTCAATAATCCCATACCTTCCCAATATTTTGTAAGGAACTCAAGGATGAGTTTTCATTCAGTCATGGGGATATGATGAGTCACCAAATAAGTGACCCAATATCAGATCCACAATATTGGATCCATGATATCGAACCCTCGATATTGGATACATGATATCAGATGGGCCAAGCGACATCAGACATGCAATGTCGAAGCCTGTCTCATTGGCTATAAATAAGAGATAGGGGAGCTTGGTCTTGAGAGTAGTTTTCTAGTTCCTTAGCTAAACTCTTGCAGTTCTTCTATTCCAGAGTTAGAATTATTTCTGAGTGCCCATAGTAGGAGTCATAGAGTGAACGGATCTTTATTCGAGCATTGTGTACCTGAGCACACCTTGTATCCAGAAATAAAGATGAACTTTGTGATAAACCTTGAAACATTTAGAATGCTTTTAATAGTTATTTACTATTATTGCATTTATTTAATGTTATTGCATTTAATGTTATTTACTATTATTTGATGCTTTTAATAGTTAATTAATGCTATTTCCATAGAATTATTAATTATCAATTATCAATGAATTAGCACACTCAGCACAACCACTTCAAGCATAAGTGGAGCACTTAGTAACCCAATAGCAACTACTGTTTGGTAATCCCAGTAGTGTTACACTAGTTCAGGATGTGTCTGAAGAGTAGGAACGGATGCTGGTGTTAGGATTTGATTCACATTAGAGTTACAAAACACCCATTAGTTAATTAAATCTTTTCATTACACACACTTAGGAGACCAGGATAGAAAATATAAAAAGAAAACATAAAAATCATATGCCTCAAGTTTACTTAACCATACAATTATGCCTTACAAGTAAGCTTGGGAAAACAATGACTGCATGACTCATCCTTGTTTTGCGTAGGTGCATAAGCACTTAATCCTCAGAGTTTGACCAGATCACGCGTGAATGATCATATTCGTATGGTTGGGCGTAGGGATACCTTACCACTCATTAGCATTGTTCATAAGGTTGTAGAGGAGCTCTAGTTGGGTAGTAAGCTTGTTGTTATTGGTCAAATTTCCTTAGATTGCCTTGAGGATAAGGTAATCATCTAGGTGCTTGCCTACATGCTAGTCGCGTATCCAATGTATACACCCCAAACTCTTGTAAGTGTGACACTATAGGGCAACAACCCTTTGGATGTTCATATTAACAAATGTCACAATCAGTTTCATCATTCAAGTCAATTTCCACAATTTCCGCTACGGCCGCAACTTTACCCTTACCTCTTTAGTAGGCATGTTTAGCTTCTTTTCGCCTCCTATAGTTACAATCACTATTTTTCCCTTTCGATTCTTTAGCAATCTTCATAGCAACTTGGAATTTTTCATCCAAAGAGTCTCATGATTTATCAACCTTTGTCAAAATATCAAAAACAAATTTTTGGATGGGCAAGGTTTTTCTGTTCACCACTTCATCGAGTGGTAACTCCTCTTGTTCATAAAATTAGACCTCCCATTTCCTTATGGAAGGATCCCTATTATACTCTTCTGCACTTTCTCTTTTTTACAACTTACCTTCTTCTTTTGCTACCTACTCCATCAGCCTTTGGATCTAATGAGCTCTCAATTTAGACAATCTTCCTTGGGCATACACCCCAAGAGTTCTTCTAGTTTCTGCTCTAAGCCCATATATGATGTGGCAAAGTTGTTCCCTGTGAGAATAACCATGACCAAGGCATTGGTGTAAGAGTGAATAGTATCTACCCATGGCAACATCCAAGGGTTCGTGTATTCCCTATTTCTAGCCTTGGATTTGCCTTCTTTGATTAGACACTCCAAAGTACGTCTAGTATTTGTCATTAAATAGCTCTAACATGGTACTTGATTGACAAATGTATTTCGATTTCAAGTACTAGTACTAGCTTTTAATTTCCTTAACGAGTGCCGTAGGGAGGAGCTTGAGTTTCTACCATTCATTTTCTATGTTCTGTAAGGCACAAGCATCATGGAAAGCTTATAAATGTGTTTGTGGATCAGAGTTGTATCCCCCTCAAATCTTGGGATATTATTCATGTCTAAGCACTTGATCCAACTATCTCTCACATGCTTAGTTGGAATCTTTACTACCTTTGCAATGTTGAGCATGCCTCAAGTCACCAACAAAGGTTCATCATCATCGCTACGTTGATGATGCCAATGATGGTTTTAGCCCCTTCAGTCTTGGTGGCCTTCACGATCATTATTATCTCATTGATTACCTTCATCATGATTATCCCAACGATGGATTCTATGAGAACTAGAAAATGAAGAGGAATGTTTGAAATTGGATGAAGAGGATGAAGAGGAAGGTGGACTACCACCACCATTGTGATGGCTGCCACCACGGCTTCGTTCATTACAATCACCATCCTTAGATCCCTTGCCATTGTAATGCTTGCTCAAGTCCCTGCCTTGACTGTCACTCTTTCCTAAACCTAGTTTATGAATAGTGGATCGCAGGTTCAAGATCACACCTTCATCACCAATAACAGAGCATGGATGATTTTCATACTAAGAACCCTTAGGAGGAGGATCCACATTGTCACCTTGGTTTAGCAAGAACAAGGGATTACTAAAGTGTTTTCCCTTTGTAAACTCATGGTCCTACTCCTAGTGTCGACCTCGCTTGCATTGTGTTTTAGTGGGATGGTAGTCTTGAGTGTCATAACCATTCACAACATATTCTTTATGAAGATCTGACATGCCCAACTTCTTAAGAGTTTGAAGCAACATCTAGGGTACAGATTGATCAAGAGGCAAGACGATGTTGCCCTCCATATCACGCCATCACAATTGTTCATCCTAATGTAGGATGAAGGTGAAGTCCAGTAATACTCATCTAGATGAGTATATACCACTTTGCACTCCTATGGGATTGGCAATTTGACATCTTCATGTCTATGGGAAGAAGAAGACATTTTGCAAAACAAATAAAATTATCAATGTGCATAGTAGTTTATATGATATTGAGAGTGATGTTGACCTTGAGTTCGTCCAACAATATAAATAATATTCACTAATCCTAGATAGCACACATTTCAACAAACAAAGTCCTCAATAATGACACCAATTATGAGCAATGAGGTACCCCTACACCCAACCATATGAATCACAAGCATTCACGCGTGATCCGATCAAATTTCATGGACTTTATAGTTTTCGATGCACTAGTCATCTAGGCAATGAACCTTGCCCTAAAGTCATTCATTATCTTTTCAATTACACTTGTGAAGCACATAGTATGATTAAGTGTAATTAAGGCATATGATTTTTATAGTTTTATGTTTTATAGTCTTAGTGCCTAAATAGAGAGAAAGACAAGGTAATTTAATGGCTAATCCAATGTAACTAAACTACTAATCTCTAGCTAGTCCTAACATAAGTAGCTGATCCCACTTTCTATACATGTCCTAAACCCATGTATCCACTATTGGGTTACCAGGCACTACGCCAGTGAGTGCACCAAGCTATAACACTGCTAAGATTACCAAGTGAATACATGTTACACTCAAAGCGATCGTACTTATGTGTTTAATCTATCTAGCTTATCTTACTTAATTACTTCATTAGCTTAATTACTAGAAAAGATTTAATGAATGAATTAATTAAAAACATTGAATGCATAAGTAAAATATTTAATCTATCCAAAGTGCTGCAAGGTTTATCAGAAAGCTCATCTTTATTGCCGCACACATTGTCATGCTTAGGTACAATAATGCTCGAATAAAGATTTGTACACTCAATTATTTCTACTATGAGCACTTGGGAGAAATATTCTAACTCTCAAATGAACAAATTGCAAGAGCTTCGCTACTCCTGAAATCTCGTTACCATAAATGTGACTGGTAGGTGCATATTTCTAAGCAAAAAGTAGACACTACATCGACAAGGCCTTGTTGATGCATGATACAATGCATCAATGGGGCCTCATTGACGAGGCCTCGTCAATGCAACCAAGAAATGCGACTCATCAACTACCTTCCATTGAATATCAATTTCTTGTAATTTCATAACCCACTTAACATGTTTTTTACTAAGATCTTGTAATTTGGCTAATGCAATGATGGCTAAATCAGGAACAATAACAAAAACTTTTGCATTTAACAAGTCATAGCAAAATTTCTTTAAGGCTTTTATCATAGCATACAATTGTTTTTCAATAGGTGAATATTTTAATTCTACATCTTTCAAAGGTGTGAACATGAAAGTAATAGGTCTTTCACCTTGATCAACTACATCTTGGGTTAAGATAGCGGCAGTAGTAACATCACTAGAAAAAATGTATAAAAGGAAATCATTCTCATACCAAGAAGAAGCTAAAATAGGGGCATCTATAATGGCTTCTTTAATGGCAAGGACAGCATTCTTTCTTTCATCCATCTAATGCATATTACTATCTTTCTTAAGCATCTCATTTAATGGTCTAACTAATTCAACATAGATAGGGATGAATCATCAAATAAAATTAATTTTTCCAAAGAAGGCCCTTAAATCAGTCTTAGATAAAGGGTAAGGTACTTCTAAAATAGTGTTTACCAATTTAGGATCAATCATAATTCCTTCTTTAGGTATTATATGACCAAGAAATTTACCACTTTGAACATCAAAGATAGATTTCTTTACATTCAAATTGATACTAAATCATCTACATCTTATAAAAATATTTCTAAGGTCTCTAAGGTGTGTACCTTGATCTTTGAAAAAAACAATTAAATCATCTAGATAAATAATAATACACTTCCTTATTAGTCCTTCAAAATTTTTGTCCATAGCTTTTTGAAAGGTAGATCTAGCATTTATAAGACCAAAGGTCATCTCAGCAAATTAAAAAGTTCCCTATTTTGTTGTAAAGACACTCTTATATTGGCCCTTGCTACTTACTATGATTTGATTATATCTTGAATATCCATCTAAAAAGGAATACATTTGGGCACCATTCATGATTTACAAAAGTTCTTCCATAAGGGGAAGTGAATAATTATCCTTAATGCAAAATATATCAAGGTTACAAAAATCAATGCATAGTTGTAATTCCCCAATTCGTTTTCTAACAGGCACTAAATGTGATATCCAAGTTGAATATCAAACATGATAAATAATTTTAGATTCTAAAAGCTTATGAATTTGTACTTTCATTAAGGTTTCAGTCTTGGGATTAACAAGTCAAAGTTTTTTCCTAAATGGTTTGGTTTCGAGTTTTAGGGGTATACTGTGTGTCATCACTAAAGGGTTGAAAGTTTTAAGATCCTCATAAATCCAAGTTAAAACATCATTAAATTCATGTAACAATTCAATCAAGTTTTGTTTTTCATCTGCATGTAAGCAAGCTCCAATTTTAATGGGGTAGAGTTGTCCTTTCTTTTGAATTTGGATTGTTTCTACTTTAGCTAACATTTGTTAATTAGTGTCTTTAGATATTTCTTCAGCTTTGGTATATAAGTCATCAAATATAGCTTCTCTAGTTCCTATTTTAGGGGAGATTTTATTTATAAATATAACATCCTTTGACATAGCTTCTTCATTAATTTAAGAAACTTCAAAACATTGATCACTAAATTCACCCTTAGAAAATAAAAATTCACAAATATGATTATCATCATCAAAAACTTGGAAAAAAAAGATATTATTAGGAATAGAATAAGACTTAACCTTTTTAATAATAATTTCAGAATCCTAAGCATTATGTTTAAAAGGGACATCTAAAGTGGTGGCCATTTGAGATAACACATCAAGAACATAATTTTCTTCTCAAGGAACATGTTCAATGGATATGTGTTCAAATTCCTTAAAAGGTTCAAGGATATAAGCTTTATACACTTTCATGGTAGCATCTTTATCATAAAAAATTCCATTAACTTGATTTACTATTAGCTAAGAGTCACTATAAATCTTGAGTTTGGATAAATCATAATATTGAGCTAGCATGATCCCATATATAAGTGCTTCATATTCAACCATATTATTAGTGATAGGTTATGTGAACTTAAGGGCTTTAAGGATAGGAGCTTCACCAAGAGGTATGAGCATTATTCCTACTCCACATCCTTTATTGGAAGAGGCTCCATCTACTCTTAATATCCAAGTATTTAAGTTAATATTCTAAAAAATTAGCCCTTTGATCAATGTAACAATTGTCATCATCAAAATTTGGCTCATCTTCTAATGTTTTAATAATTAGAATCTCATCTATATATTTGTACCTTCCTAATGGTGGTGTGTCACCAAAAAGAATTATTTTTCCATCATGTTGATGATAAGGCTAGGTATCTTCATAAATTTCCTCACATTCTCTAAAAGCTTGATAATATTGAATGGAATATGTATAAGAAAAAGGATTTATTTCTAAAGTTCCATCCACATCATCATTCATAATATACTCACCAAGTCCAAGTTCAATAACTCCAATAAAAAGATTGGAAATTTTGAATCTCTAAAGATTGATTTTGTTGAATAAACGTTGTTACCACATGTTTATAAAAAGGTTTTCTTAGTATAAGCACATATTCAAATTTTTCTTTAATAGGGATTAATAATTCTAAAAAATCTTATCTAAAGAAGCCCCCAAATTGGGCTTCAAAAATCCTAGATATGAGCATACCATAAGTGGATGACATGTCAACTACTAAAATATTTATATAACATGTGAAAGTAGGGTATTGTTTAAGTTGCACTTTCGCTCCTTTTAATGACCCTACTATAGGTACGTTAGATCCATCAAGTTATATCACACTTTTTGCTTATGGTAGCATTTGTGCCTCTAACATTTTGCACACTTCTAATGACATGATGCTAATAGTTGCGCCAGAGTCCATTAAGGAGTTATGAACATTCTTACCTAAAATAATCAAGGTTGTTAAGAAAGGTGGTTGATCTTTCTTATTCAACATGAAATCTCTTGAGTTTTGTATTGATAGAGCTTTAGGACTTTCTACACAATGAACTTGTTTTTTAGTTATTGGAGATTCTTATTTATTGGTTTCAAGTTTATGAATTATCTTTTGGATCACATCTTTCATTTCATTAAAATGTAAAAGATCATATATTGAAATGTTGGCTTTAACTCTTTTCAAATCCTCAACTAGATCATAGGCTTTATGTTCATCTTTGAGTTCATGTTGAGTTGGAGTTCTTCTAAGGATAGAAAGTGAGCTTGATTATTTCTAAACATTTATTTGAGAAAGTCCTATTTGATTATTTGTGTTATTTTGACTAGGAACTCTTTTGTTAGGAGGAGTATAAGAGTTATTCCAAGTTTGTTATTGAGTGGTGTTCATAATGTCACTAAGCCTATGGTAGCGAGCATTATGTGGGTTGGGATCACTTACCATGACTTGTTCAAATGAGGTAACTTCTTCATTTTCTCTTTCATGAGGTATGTTGAAAACCATAATTGAGGCTTTTCCATTTTGTTGATTTTGGGTATTGTCATCATATAGTGCCAAAAATTGAGGGCAAGTTTTCTCAAAATGTTGCCTAGCGTTATGAAGATAATAATAATCATCATTGATTGATGTGCTTGGTTTTTCAAATTATATAGAAATTTTATTACTATTTTAACTTTAGTTCAACTACTTCATTCAAAATTTTTTGAAGTGAAGTTAATATTTGGTTGATTTGGTTTTCTATTTGATTAGTAGATCCATTAGGATTAGATATTCCATGTGGGTTTATAGTAGATTGAATTAAAGCTTTTGATTGATCATCACTCAACCCGATTTTTGATGGTAAAAATGAAGAAGATGTTGGACTTTGAAAATAATTGTTTGTAAGTTGAGGCATTTGGAGGGGAGTAGGTATTTGAAACATAGTATTATTCATTGGAAAAGTTTGTGATAATAAAGGATTAGATTGCATAGGATTGCTAATACTTATCATCCCAAATTGAGTTTGAATGTTATTCATTAAGGTAATTTTCTCTAGCTCAATAGCTTTAGTCATTGCTCCTTGTAATTCTATTATGTTGCAATCAGATTTGCTAGCATATGCAAAGAATGAATCGATTGTGGAAAGGTAGAAATTGAGGATACCATCAGGTTGTGGATGCATCTTGTTTGGCACATAAGCTAGTTGATGGAGAAATCTTAAATTATAGTCACGAATTATTTCCCTAGGTAGTTTTCTTAGATTTGTAAAATTACTTGAGACTAAGGTAGGACTAGTGAACTTATCAAATTAGAGTAGAAACTTATTTTTAAAGTCTTACCATGAATTAATAAAGGCATTAGGGAGCATTAAAAACCATTGTGTATCTTTACTTTTAAAAGTAGTCACAAAAGACTCTACATGCTATGTCATTTTTAGTGATGTTGATGCCTAACAAAGGCTCATAGCATTCTACATGTTGTCGTGCATCACTATTGGAAGATGTAGGATCACAAAACAAATTAACATTTTGTAAAGGTTTAGGAATGTTGTAATAATCTGTAAAATTAAAGGGATTGCTCACCAAAGGAGCTAGGGTTGAATTGGCTATTATCCTAGTTCAAATCCTTCTAGGGATAAAGTTTGGAAAGCTTCAAAAGTTTGGAAAACATGAAGCTTGTTGGTTTCTTAAAGTAAAATGATGGGTAGTTCATTGATTAGGGGTAGGAGTTAGAGATCTTTGTTGAGATGCTCTATAAGAAGATTCTTGGTTCATAAAATAAAAAGACCAAGAAATGTGAATGCTAATAAATCATAAAAATTAAGAAAATAGGCAAATATTTAAATATTATTACTCTTTTTTAAAAAAACTGAAATTGTAATATATAAATAAAATTTTAAAGAAAAATAATAAATACAGATTTTAGAATAGCAAATTTAAAATAGAATGATATAATTAATGAAAACCACCTCACCAAAGCTAGAAAACAAAAATTGGAAAACATAAGTTTTTATAAAATGAAAATGAAAACTAGAAAATAGAAATTGAAATAGAAAAACTGGATTTAGGAAATATAAACAGTAACTAGAAAATAAACAATTGTCAACAAGACAAGAAACAGAAATGGGAAAACAGAATAGGCTAATGAAGGTTCAGATAACCAGCAAAGGAAACTAAAATAAAAAAAATAAAGGTTTTCGGAAAAAAAAATAGAAACTGAAAATATATGACTATCAACCGAAATAGGAAAGCAGAAAATTGAAACTTGGAAATAGAAGTTCTCAAAAACTAGAAAACAAAAATTAAAATTAAAATAGGAAATCTGAATTTTCGACAATTGTGGAAAATAAACAATTGTCAACAAGATAGAAAATAGAAATTGCCAATGAAGGTTCAAATAACCCCCGCAATGGAAACAAAAATAGGAAAATAGAGGTTTCTAGAAACAGAAACCAAAAATAGATGTGTTAACAAGAATAGGTAACTGAAACAGAAAAACTAAGGTCTTAGAAAACATAAAAGGTAACTAGAAAGTAGAGGTTTCAGAAACAAAAAATGAAAAAACATAAACAAAAACTACAAGCAAGCATATGAGAATAGAAACAAGAAACGAAAATAAAACAGTTGATGAAACAGAAACAGGAAACAAAGCCAGGAAAATGGAAATGGAAATATGCCCTCTTTCTAGTGCCAAAAATAAGGTGTTGATGCATAAAAATTGGTCACATAGCAACACCCATCAAAAATCGTTTTAATCGACTACTGCTTAGAATGCTTTTCATATGGGTACAAAAACCTGAAATAGACTACTGGTTAGAATGTTTTTCATATGGGTACAAAAACCTAGAAATAGTCTCAATTAGTTGATATTTCAGAAGATACTCAATAGCAATATCTCAATGGCAGGCGGCCAATGCATAGTTGGCAATACTTGCCGTTATCTCTTTTATGTATGCATAGTTTGCAATACTTGCCGTTATCTCTTTTATGTATTGTATTTCTTGAGATTGTGATTCTCAAAAAGTGAGTTACATCATCATTCTAAGATAGTCTCTGGGTTTGTAAATTTTCCTCTCCTTCACTCTTTCTTTTATTTCCTTCTAAATTTTATCATTCATACATGTTCAAAAACTAGCTACAGGAGTTGGCCCAGAAGAGCTGCCTCAACCTACCAATCATATTTTTGCATACGGAAAGGTCCAAATCACATCCCTCATTTCAAGGTAGTGGTGAGTTTCAATGGCCAAACGTTCACAGGTCTTCTGTTTCACAGCACATTGCAGTAAGCTAAGGAGGCTGTGGAGGTGGCTCTATACATGCTCACTCGAAGATGAGCCTTGAAGATGACTCCAAATAAAACAAGTAAGAATTTGTTACAGGAGATGGCAAGCAAGGCAGGAATACCACTACCGATCTGTACCACATCAATGTCCGGACCATGGCATCTGCCTACATTTTGGTGCATCGCTCAGGACGTTTACCAAGGAGATTGCACAAACAAAGAAACAAGCTGAAAAAAATGCAACCAAGGTGGCGTGGACATCGCTCAGGAAGCTTGAGGATCAAAATGTCACAACATCTCAGAGCCATGGTAACTCAAGACTTTCAACAACATAGTACTCAAGACTTTCAACAACATAGTACGGTGAATGAAGGGTTGAAATACTCCAGAATAATTGTATAACGAGTCATTCAATAGATAAAATATTAAAATTAATATTAAAGGCATCTGAAAGTGCATTTCGTATAAACTATCTCGCAGTTGGCTTTTTTTCTAACTCAACTAATTGGACAATGGTGAAAACCTTATTTGGTTTTTTTTCTTGGGAATCCTTGGTTCTGTATTAAATGTAAATCGAAATTTCCTCAATTATGAAAATCATCTCTTACACTACTGGCTACATTTGTTCTTTGCTATTTCAGACTAAAATTGTGCCCTGTAATGCAGAAAATCGATGATTAGTCAAGTTCATGAGCATTAACATGAGTTATTATTATCTATAATCACTCAAATGAACATGAATATAATAGGCAGAAGCCATATCGTCCGCCATCATTTTCTGAACTACTAGACATTAACAGTGTGTCAGGCGGTGAAAGGGTAGGAACTGAACGATCATAACATCCTTCATTTCAGCTACACATATCGATATTATTATCATCACCACTCATCCTTGTCTGCTTGCCATTGTAGCCGGCATTATGTGCGTAAATACTTATAAACTAATTGTTGATTGAAATAACGCCTAATGTCTAATATCATTGGATATAAATTAAGCTGATTTACAACGGAGGTCATTTTAGTATTGAAGATGGTAAATTTCCTAAGATGAACCATATAATATTCATATTATGTCAGAAAAACTATAATTTCATATTTCCAATAAGTTTTCCTTTCAAAGCTATTTCCTTTAAATTTGAATACCATGTAAACCGTTAATTTTGGATGAGAACCGTAGACAATATTATGACATTTAAATTAATCTTGACAACCTACCTACAAAAATTTTTGTGCTAACTAGGGTATTTAGTATGAAGTTAGTGATGAGCCTAAAAGACAACTCCATAGAACCTTAACCAGAGGAAGTTTAAATATGAACAAAATGGGATAAAAGATCTTTTTATTAATGTGAAGGCCTCATTCTTTTCAAAGAGAAAAGGTATTGCTTTTCTCTGTGTTTTTTTTTTTTTTTTTTGGGCAATGAGAGAATGCTGGATTAGAATGTCACCAACCAATACTTATGATTACTCTATATGCCCAACCCTTGACTTCAGCCAAGAAATGAAGTTGGGTAACTGTGGTTTTTGTATCCTATAATGGCAGGCATAATTTTTCCTCACAAATTTGATGCACAAGTATAAACATTCTTTCAAGAAGTAGAATTAAAGTTTAACAACAAGATCCAAATTACCAGATGTTGAGCTTACTTTGCTTTATTCAAACATGGCCCTGTGTTGGTATGGGAGTGTTGATTCAACAACACTAATGTTGACATTAGCATAAACATTAGTGTCATATTAATAGGTCATCACACTTACCACAATTAAAAGTAAAACTTGCCATATTTGTACTTGACGTCAACTTCGAGTGAACGATACTTAATCCAAGTTCAATTTTACTAATCCTAAGTTAAAATTGACAACTTTGGACCTCTAAATATGAGCTCAAAACACAAATTTTAGGTTAGTTTTCTTGAGATTTGAGAGCAGTTGTCAAATTTTAGGAGATTAAGAGCATGAGCACCTATCACAATCATAGTACCTGCATGTTCCATGGTCACCTTCTGCATCTTGAGCATCACCTCCAAAGATAGAATCTTTAGGCTTATGTAGCACATTTTAGAGTTAGAGTTTTTTCACCTACAACGTTAGTGATGGGACCCTTAGCCAAAGTAGTGTTGTCTTGTGCCAAAATTAATTCTGAAATGTTCCTACAGCTTCCCCATCCATATACTAACCATCCAAAGGTTCAATTCCACTCTCCAAACCCACATGTTTCTTACTATTTAGGTTTTTATTAGAAAATTTATTACACTTACATTTTTTATCTATGCTTGTAGTTTTGGCCTTCCATAGGAGGCAAACATTTTATTACTCATTAATATTTTAATATTTTATGCTCTTTTAGTTAGATTTTATATTTTTTTTATTTTATTGCTCATATTCTATTCCATAATTTATTTTTCAACAATTTATATTTTGTCATTTTTTGGCATTAAAACATTACTTTTTCATTGTTTCTATATCATTCTTGGTTCATATGTGTTAGTTTAAGTCCATGCTTAATTAAAGGTTTCATGCCCTTTCATTTCATAATCATTAATATATTGAAGATTACATTATGATTGTGCATTAAGTATTTCGACACTTAGTTTATGGAGGTGTCCTTGTAAGAGTGTGAAGAACATTTATGTAGGAACAGATTTCATTATCAATTTACCTCACACTAGGGGTTGAAAGGATGTCATCTTTATTGTTGTCAACTTGTTCACCAACTTAATTTATTTTCTTACTATGAAGACTATAGCCAATGCAAAGGATATTGCACAATTGTTCATCTCTAAGATTGTTTCATTGCATGACATTTCTATCAAAATTATCTCTTATCATGATGCCAAATTCACTTATTGATTATGGTAAGCATTCATGGATAGCTTGGTAAGCATTCCTATCAAAAGTAGGCTAAATTTGAGTTCAACATACCATCCATACATAAATTGTCAGTTTGAGAGAGTTAACCAAGATTTTGAGAACATGCTTTAATCTTACACCTTACAGTTTTTGAATAGTTGGGATAGTTTGTTACCATTCACTAAGTTTGCCTATAACAACAACTACCAAGTGAGTTTGAAAGTAGCATCATATAAGGTCTTATATGGTAGACCATGTAGAACTTCTTTGTGCTAGGATTTAATTAAGGATAAGCAATGGATCAATTTAAATATAGTTTTTTGCATGATAGATCAAAATAAGAAGATTCGTGAGAAACTCAAATAGCCCAAGACTATCAAGCTAGCTACACAAATCATAAGAGAAGACCTCTTGAGTTTGCACTTGTTGATAAGATGTACATATGTGTCCCTTCACTAAACAACTTGATGTGCTTTGATCAAAAAGATAACCTTGTGTCTTTGTACATTTGATCATTAGATGTGCTTTAGTGCATAGGAGAGGTGGTGTATCGCATAAGTATGCCTCCATAAATTTCAAGCAAGCATAAAGTTTTTCATGTCTCTATACTTCATAAATACATTCCTAATGACAACCATGTTTCTTGTGTGGAGCATCCCATTAGGATCGTGAATCAAATGGAGCATAAGTTACACAATAAGATAGTTCCGATGATGAAAGTCTTATGGAGTCATCATGGCTCTTAAAAATTGACATAGGAGCTTGAGTTTACCATGCATTCATCCCATTTTGAGATCTTCCAAGATGAAAATTCTTAAGAGGATGAAGGTATAACAATCCATGTTTTTTGATTCTTGGGTTAGGATATTTACCTTATGCTTTTGTGCTCTTGATGCTTCAAATGTTTGTGCAGTAATTTTTAGTTATACTATTGATTAATTTGGACTTTTAGCATTATATTAGTATGCTATGTACATTATTTTTTGTATTATTAATTATATTTTTAGTTGGTGTGCACTAGCCTAATGGATGAGTTTACAATCTTTTTCATGAAAACTATGGTATGAGCATGTGAGGCATGTGATGGCATAAGCAAGTTTTGGTATCAGCTTGATATTTTTATTAATTAAATTAATTGTGGTGTTTGTTGTTTTTAATTTAAGAATTTTTAGTATGGATTATTAGTTTGTATAAAGCCTACATGAGTTATAAGAGGCTATATAGTCATTATAATTTATTACAATTTTAATTTTAGAAGTAGAGTTAGGATTGTTAAATTTGAGATTTTGGTTGTTTTTTGCTAAAAACCTCACACTTCATTCCTTTGAGTACTTTGGCATTTATTTTCTTGGATGTTGAAGCACTTCTAGACTTGAGACTTATGGTAATATTATGAAGCTCTGTTGGTTCATCTATGGGTGCATGGCTATGATCTATGCTTGTTTCATGGATTTGTATTTCTTATTTTTTGGGTGAGTTATCTTCACATTTTATTATTTTTATTTCAATTCTCAAGTTTTTTGCATTATTGGCATGGTTGAGCTTTATTAGAATTTTCTTCATATTTATATGTGATGAGACGCAATTCGCATAAGCCACGATATTGCATACGCGATATCCCGTCTTCCCCTGCGATATTNTGAGCACGACTTGATTACGAGCATCTAAGGATGTGTACGGATAGTCAAGGAATCGGTTGCTCATCGCAATGCGGTATGAATACGACTTGATTACGAGCATCTAAGGATGTGTACGGATAGTCAAGGAATTGGCTGCTCATCACAACGCAGTATGAGTACGACTTGATTACGAGCATCTAAGTGTGACTACTTGGTAACCCAGTGGCGTATCCAAGATCTGCGCTTGGTAATCCCAGTGGTAGTCATGCACCAGGATGTGTACGGTTAGTCAAGGAATCGGCTACTCATTGCACTTAAGCTAGATTAGATGCTCTCAACCCTTTCCTCCTAGTTAAGTGCCTCAGTACGACCACTTCGAGCACGTGCGTTACGCGTGGTGATCCTAGCAACAATTAGCGTTTGGTAGCCGCGGTTGCATCGGTTCAGGGTGTGTATGGTAAGTGGGAACAAACGCGGACACTAGGTAATTTAGACTTAGTCATTAGTTAAAGTTGTAATTAGTTTCTCAACCCTTCACCTCGATAGCATAGGAGAAAAACATAAAAACCATAAAAATCATATACCTCAAACTTACTTAACCATACACCATGACAACTACAAGTCTGGGAAGACAACGAATGATTAACCCCAAGAAAACTCATCCTTAGGAAAAATAAGGTACAGAACACTTGTTCTTCATCCAGAAGGCATGAAAATTTAGGTTTTTAAATCTTGTTCTTCGTCCAAAAGTTGTGAAATTTTTTACTCAAATAACTTTTTACTTGTAAAAAAATAAGATTCTCTCGGCCAATTTATAGATATATATTATAACTATATAACTAAGCTAGTTAGTCAATTAGTCAAGGTTGCTTCCATACCTTTTGTAACAAGCTTTATTTCAATTTTGGTTAATTTGAAAACAAATTTTTAGTCAATAATTGAGGTATGATCAAGGATAAAAATTCAAGGTATTCCCTCTTTTTTCTTTTAAGGAAAAATTTAAATGATACCCTTTAATGATGTAGGGTAAATTTTAATGCTTCCCTTTTAATGAAATTTTAAAATAAAAAGGAATTTAAAAATTTAAGTTGTTTTCTTTATGTTCCTTTAAATCCAAACATACAAAAAAAAAGGCGAAACATCTAAATTCTTAAAACATCAAATATTAATGAGAATAACTAGATCATCTTAATCCTAGCTTTATTTTTCATTTATAATGAAATATAGATTTAGAAAAATATAAAAGCACAAGATGTATCCATCTACAATACATCATAGAATAAAAAAAACCTAAAACATAAATAGGTGTGTAACCAAGATTCAACGCTATAGCCTCAAAAACCTCTCTTACTATTTATGATCAAAATTAAAAATAAAATAAAATAAAATAATAGATATTGACAAGAATTCAACAACCTCAAACACATCTCTTTCTATTGACAATGAAAATTCAAAAAAGAAATCTAAATCCATAAAATTGGAAATAATAACAAGAAGAACTAGACTACACTATTCCTAGCTCTACTTTTTTACTAAAAATAAAATATAAATTTAGAAAAATAAAAAAATAAGAAGCATCCATGTACAACACAACATTGTAGAATAAATTCACCTAAAACATAATTGAGCCTAACTAAAATTCTATGTGGTAGCCTCTAAAACCTCTCTTACTATTCATGATCAAACGAAAAGAAAAGAAAAAAACAAATATGGACAAAAACATAATAGCCTTAAAAGCCTTTCTTAATGTTTACAATGAAAATTCAAAAAAGAAATCTAAATTTGTAAAACAACAAATATTGATAACAAGAACCAAATTATTCTACTTCTTGCTCTATTTTTTTACTAATAATAAAATATAGATTTAGAAAAAAAATAAATGCATAGGAAGCATCCATTTATAACATGACATCATAGAATAAAAAAACATTAAAACAAATATATATATATATATATATATATAAAGCAAAAACATGATTTTCAAAAACAAGAGAATAGTAGAAATCCTACCAAAAGAAGCATCATCACAATCAATTACAAAGCATGTTCAGAATGGAGATATGTGAAGCTTTTACGCATATATTGCATACATGTGACAATATTTTGGTTTTGGTGTCAAATGTATGACCAATAAAATTTGTTGCAAAGTGGCATCTACATTAATACAACCTTTTGTGCTCATATTATGAGTCTATAACAAGATTTCACAATACACATATTAATGCAACCTAGCATCATCATCAAAATTTATTAGCATACATATCTAAATTTATTGACACATGTATCTATATTGCTAGTAGTTGTCACACATATTAAAATATATTGTAGTCTAGCACACACATCAATACCCTTTTAATGATACAACAAAAATAATCATATCCTTCACTAACAATGAAAAATTTATAATATTACCTTTCTTATGGCAATAAAAATTTTGGATTTGTCTTTTCTTCTAAGGCAAAATGACCAGAAATTGTCGAGAATGGCTAAAATTTTTACCCTAAGTGTGATGAATAGTTTATGTGATAGATTACAAGTTGCATGCTATGATGCAAAGTTGCAGATGCAAAGTCACAACTATAATAAACACCTTAAATAATCCCACCTACTTCATTCAATGTATCATTAATGCAATAGATTGTGAACCTTTTGTAATTTAACTTCTTGATTTTTAGTAGTAGTTACTTAGTACCTGCAATGTGGTTTTAAGTCAATTGTTTAGAGTTCTTATTCGAGTAGAATGTACTTGAATGCATTTCATGTGTGACAATAAAGACTAAGATTGATTCATTTCTATTCGAACATTATGATTTAGCTTAAATTTAGTTTTAATTACACTTAATTTTCAATGCACTTGGTGTAATGATTTACTTTCCCATGCACATTAGTAACTCGGTAGAATAAGCACAACCAACTTTGAGTGTAAACACATTTCCACTTGGTAATCCCAACAGTGCTACTGCTTGGTTTATTCTATGGCATAATGCTTGGTAATCCCAATAGTGAATGCATGAGCTCAAAGCATGTACAACAAGTTGGGATGAAACACTCATCACCCATAGGCTAGCTTATGATTTATTTTTATTATTGATGAATCATGTTTTGATTGGCTCTGATATTTGATATCAGAGCCTCAATATCAAATACCTGATATCAGAGCCCAAGATGCAATGTCGAATATTCAATATCTAAGGGTATATGCCAGCCTATAAATATAGCACTTGGGCTCACAATTGAGACCATTTTTGAGATAGTTTTTTGTCATAGATAGTGAAGCTCTTGCAGTTTGTTTTCTCCAGAGTTAGAATATTTTTTGAGTGCTTGCAACATGAGTCTGAGTGTGTACGAATCTTTGTTCGAACACTGATGTACCTGAGCATAGCACTGTGATGGGAATAAAAACAAATCTTTTTGGTCATCCTTGCAGCAGTAAGAATAGATTAATGTTTCCTTGATGCATTTAATACTCATGGACTTTATTTTCATGCACTTTACTTTAATGAACTTAAATTAAGCCATTAATTTCCAGTTGTTAATGAACACAAGCATGACCACTTTGAGCATACATATAGTGCTTGGTAACCCAGCAGTGCTATATGCATTCAAGATGTGTCCAAGAGAGTGGGAACAGGTACTTGTGTTAAGCTAGCTAGGTAGTAGATGAATTAGATCCTTAATTACTCTACCTTTCATTATTGTTCTAGGCAATTAAACTTATAAAATACAAAATGATAAAAATCATATACCTCAGTTGCGCTTAATCATATACTTGTACCTCATGAGTGGAACTGAGAAGGCAACAATCATTCCAATTAAATTTCACATCTTAGAAACTCGTGTACTTAAGAACTTAAGGTTTGTGGAATTCGACCAGATCACACATGAATGCTTGTAATTCGTATGGTTGGATGTAGGGGTACTTTCCAGCTCATCATTGGTGCTATTTCTAAGGACCTTTTAGTTGTTATGTGCATTATCTAGGACTAGTGAAAATTTTTTCAAATTCTTGAAACAAACCTTAAAGTCATATCATACTTTAAAGGTTACTACAACAATTTTAAGAAGCACATTGCATTCTTTTTTTCTAACATAAATGTCTTCTTCTCATAGAAGTGCTTCTTTGCCTAAGTTTGACAGAGCACATCAGTTGGTGCCCTAGCAATACCGAGTGGTATATGCTCATCTTGATGAATATGTACCAAATTTCACCTTCATCCTACACTAGCATGAATAGCTATAGTGGCATGACATGGAGGGCAACATTGTGTTGCTGCTCAGTTGATCCATTCCTGCAATGCTCCAACAAATGCTTATACAATGGGGTCTCTAGGAACTTCATGCTGAGTATGTTGTACAAGATACTAACGCCAAGGATTATCATTCCACTAACGCACAATATCTCAGAGATCGACAGCTAGAATAACATCATGAATTTGTGAAGGGAAAAGGATTTAATGATTTCCCATTCCTATTGTACCAAAAAGATGGTGGAGAGCCCTTCTATAGGGGTTTTACATTTAGTGAAATTACTCTCTTTGACTTCAGTAAAGGAGGTCAAAATCAAAACTTGCAGTCCATGATTCACAATCTTGGTTTTGGTAAGAATGGATCCAATGACAAAGAAGGATCCAAAGAGGCAAGCCAAGGTAGGGATGTTGATAAGAAACAAGATTGTGATCATCAAAGAGATGGTAGCATGCACCATGATGGTGTTACTCCTGCTTCCTCTTCACCTTCGTCATTGATGAGTCATCATTTAGGGCGACTGCGATATCATGTACGCGATATCGCATGCCAGCCGCGATATCGCATATGCGATATCGCGGCCTGCTTCAATGTCTATAAATAAGAAGCGGCTTTCCCAGTTTTAGGCAACTTAGATTTAAACCCTTAGCTAGGCTCTTACAGTTTTATCCCTCCAAAGAAAGAATTATTTTCCAGTGTATGCTCGCAGTGTGGTGATTGTAATTGTACGGCATCCTTATTCGAGTGTGATGTACTTGGACACACACATGACCGTAAATAAAGATCGAGATTACTTCATCATTGCAGCATTTACTTAATTTAATCATTTAATTAATTGTTATTTACTACTTTCCTAGTTGATCTCTCTCACCCTTAAACTCATGTTACAACGCAAAATGAGTATGACTTGATTATGAGCATTTAAGTGTGACTACTTGGTAACCCAATAGTGTACCTAGGATTTGCGCTTGGTAATCCCAGTGGTAGTCGTGCACAAAGTCCAAGATGTGTACGGATAATCAAGGAACAGATGCTCATCGCACTTAGGCTAGATTAGATTCTCTTACCCTCTCTCTCCTAGATTAGTTAACATTACTTTCCATTGCCTTCAGGAGTAGCATTAGATTAGAAACCCATCATACACCTCACTTTGGACTAACCATATGTGACAAAGCTAATACTAGTCTAGGTGGGAAGATAGCAAACTGCAACCTAAGGCTAACTATCTAGATGCCATAACTAGTTCATCTGCGAAGTTCGACCGGATCACGCGTGTAACACTCGTATTCGTATGGTTGAGTATAGGGGTATCTCGCCACTCATCATTGGCGCCATTGCCGAGGACGATGCTAGTTATCTAGATTAGTTATATCTTACAAGGTCGTTGTATAAGGACTTAACAATATATCTTTTAGAAAAAGTAATTATTAAAAGTCACATCTAAATTCACACACAACTTTACAACAATGCCTCTCCTACAAGATTACGATAATGCCATGCTTAGTAAGGAAGTTCATTGGAGAACCAACGAACTATATGATGATGAAGATTGGAGTACACAACCTGAAGTGGGGGTTTCTTATAAACATGAATGAAAACAACGTCATACCAACACACGAAAGCATAACTTACCCAATGACAATGTATCCCTATTGGCCACTACAAGCTTAACGTAAATACAAGAGACCGTTTGAATCTCACGTAGGCATCGTAAAGAGAGTCGTCTACCCTGGCTCGATTTAAACAACTTTCCTAAATTTTCAAGAGGCTATGACTTAGATCTGCATCAACATTTACAATCCTTCTACAATGCCTGCACATGGAACAACATTGATAACAGTTGACAAAGACCTAGGCTCTTTCCTATGACACTCGTTGACCAAGCAAATGTATGGTGTAGATCGTTAAAACAAAATTCAATACGATGTTGGTTAACAATGGTAGAAGTCTTTAACGAAAAATATCAAACCTACGCAAGAGTGTCAACCTTGAGGAAACAAATCCAAGGATGGAAACAAGCATAACATGAACCCTTGGACATGGCCTTAGAAAGATATTATGCACTGTTAAACAACTTTCCA
>MNCI01000424.1:277789-288265 GCA_015680685.1 Gnetum montanum | reverse complement strand
TGGAATGAAGGTTCTGATACACAACCCCTTGGCCAAAGTCAAGGGGAGTAACATTGTTATGTGGGCAACTGCTTGAGGTAGGTTCACCACCCTCATTTTCGCTTAAGACATGTGAGGCATCCTAGGACCACTTACCCTTCAAAGACTTATGATGTATCTCTTGTTGGAAGTCCCTTTGACGTTGTACCTCTGTGGGATGGTATTCTCTCAAGTCATGGTCTTGCACAATGTATTCTACGTGTAAGTGCAACATGCTAATTCATGTAAGAGCATGAAGAAGCATGCTCGGGATTGAACGATCGAGAGGTAATACTATGTTACCATCTAAGTCTTTCCAACACAGTTGTTCATCTTGATGGAGGATAAAGGTGAAGTCTCGTATATACTCATCGGGATGAATATATACCACTCGAACTTGTTGAGGGACTGGCGGATCAATGTTATGTGCATTATGCCATCGACTGTTTCCTGTTTCAAACCTAGGCGGTGTGGTGCTTTAGTATGAAGAAGGAGACATACTTGTCTGTTCAGTGTGCAATGTATTTTTGTTTATTATTTTCTCAACCAACCCTAAGGGTTTGTTCCAATGATGTGAATGATTTCCTATGTTCTAGTTAGTGCACAAACAACTAAGTCCCTAGCAATGGTGCCAATAATGAGCAGCGAGGTACCCCTATGCTCAACCATATGAATATGAGCATTTCATGCATGATCCAATTGAATTCCAAGGACTAAGTGCTTATGCGCCCTTGTGGAACAAGGATGGGTTGGTTGATCATTGTCTTCCCAAACTTACCTGTATGTCACAATTGTATGGTCAAGTAAGCTTGAGGCATATGATTTTTATAGCTTTTATGTTTTTATGTCTTGCACTAGTAGGGAATGAGAGAGGTAACTAAGTAACTAATTTAACTTAACTACTCATTAACTAAGTTCTAACTAATCCTAACACCAACATCCGTTCCCACTTGCTGTACACATCCTGAACTAGTGCAACACTATTGGGATTACCAAACGCTAATCATTACTAGGTTACCAAGCATTACATGCATGCTCGAAGTGGTCGTGCTTGTGTAATTTAATGATTTGCTTAATTGATTAAAATGAATTGTTGTGCTAATAACATAAATGTAAAGTGCATAAAATAAAATAAATGCATTAGAAAATAAAATAAAATAAATGTGTAAGAAAACAAATCTCAAGTGTTGCAAGGATGAATCAAAGAGCTCATCTATATTGCCAACACAATGGTGTGCTCGGGTACATTAATGCTTGAATAAAGATCCATCCACACTTTGACCTCCTACTATGGGCACTTAGAAAATACTCTAACTTTTAAACAGACTACAAGAGTTTTTCTACTTAACTGCTAAAAGACTTCCCTCCCAATTGTGTGCCTAGGCACTATATTTATAGGCTTGAGAGCAACTACTCTAATAATTAGAGTAACCACTCTAATAATTAGAATAACTACTAGAGTAACCCCTAGANTAACCCTTAGAGTAACCACTCTAATAATTAGAATAACTGCTAGAGTAACCACTCTAATAATTAGAATAACTACTAAAGTTACCACTATCATCACCCACAGTCCACCTAAGCCCTCACCTACACCTATTGTTAACAACCCTATTCCTTTATCTTCCTCTGTAATAAATTCCTTCAAGTCCTCTTCAAACTAAACATCACCTGAGATCCACACTGTGATGCTTATGCACGTCATATTTGATTGGATCTATGCTGGCAACCTTCCTAGGAAATTAGCTGATCCTGGAAGTCTTCTGATTTATTTGTGGATTGTTGGGAACGAACCATATAAGGTTCTTCTTGATTCCAGTTTTGGTGTCAACTTGATCTCTCATGAGATGTATATTGCACAAAACCTAACTCCTTTCAAGAAAAGCATTGTCAGATTAGAATTGGCAGACCAGTCTATCATTGTTCCATTGGGACTGATAGAAGACATTGCGACCACTATTTGTGGGTGGCCTTATCCTGCTAATTTCCTAGTGATTAAGGTGGAGAATTGCAAAGGGGACTTCTCAATCGTCATGGGAAGGACATGGCTAAGCACCATTAATGCAAGAATGGACATCAAAGATGTTTCCCTAGAAATATCTAAAGAAAATGCATTTGGGAAGATCGAGAAGAAGTGTGTTCCATGCATTGCATATAGCAACACAAAGTGCAATTGTGTCTAAAAACTTTTGGCAATGTAACAAGCATCCATCTCTGCATGCAAGTAGTGTGCACTAAAAATAGAAATTTAAAGGTGTCTATACACAGTAGCCACAAAACAAGAGGGCACCCAATGATTGATCGCTAATTTTGAGAGTAGCACGCTTTGCATAGAATCAATTGAGAGCCTAACATGCACATATGTTGCAAGCATGGATAAACCAGAGCAAATTCATCACTAACTCTTTGATGATGCAAGTTACTTACTAGGGAGAGTTGGAAATTCCCAAAAACTTCAAGCAAGAGCCCCTTGAACTAGAAATGCTACCTGTCAGCATGGAATATGTGTTCTTAAAAAATGGGAAGCCAATTATAATCAATGCAAATCTTGCTCCAAAATAGAAATAGATGCTATTAAAAGTGGTTAAAAATGGTCAACAACCTTTGCTTGGTCATATCCTAAACTCATAAGGGTTGATCCTACGATATGCTATCATGGCATCTACACTAATCTGACCATGAAGCCAAAGAGGCAACCACGAAGGAGATTGAACCCCAAACTGAAGTAGATTGTCAAGGAGGAAACTGAACAACTCCTCAAGGCAAGGTTCATTTATCCCATTATGGATAGTAAGTGGGTTAGTCCTCTTGTTATTGTGCCCAAGAAAGGTGGAAAACGATGGGTCTACATCAATTTTCAGTTGCTGAATATGTCAACATTTAAGGACCATTTTCCATTGCCATTTGTTGATCAGGTGTTAGACATAATCTCTAGGCATTCCTACTACAATTTCTTAAATGATTATAGTGGCTATAACCAAGTCTAGATCACACTAAAAGACTAGGCCAAGACAACATTCACGAGTCCTTGGGGGACTTTTGCATATCACAAGATGCCATTTGGTCTATACAATGTCCTTACTACATTCCAACACCTAGTTCTAAGCATTTTTCAACAGCAAATTGGAAGTGGTGTGGAAGTCTTCATGAATGACTTCTCTACCTATGAAGCTACATTTGAGTAAGCCTTGGACCGCCTTAAGCAAGTACTAAAATGATGTGTTGAGATAAACCTCAGGCTCAATTGGCAAAAGAATCACTTGATGGTCCAAGAAGGCATTGTATTAGGGCATAGAATATCATAAGTAAGAATTGAGGTAGACCCTAAGAAAATAAGGGTCATCCAAGGAATAACCTGCCAACCAAAAACTATTAAAGATGTTTAGTCATTCCTTGGACATATTGGCTATTACTAACAATTCATAGAGAATTTCTCTAAGATTGCAAAACTGTTGGTGGAGCTGACAAAGAAAGATGTTCCATTTGTCTAAACCACAAATTGTGAAAAAGCATTCTAATAGCTAAAGGAGAAACTTGTAGAAACTCTAGTTCTACAAGCACCCAACTGGTCCAAACCATTTCATGTCATGACAAATGCATAAAAGTACACCTTGGAAGCTGTGCTTACGCAAATAGATGACAAGAAATGTTCATATTACATCCACTACATAAGCCGAAGCATTGTGGGTGCACAACTAAACTACACCACCACAGAAAAAGAATTAATGGCAATGGTGTTTGCTCTAGAGAAGTTCAGGCACTATGTGGTTGGATACAAAGTGTTTGTGCACATAGACCAAAATGCCATCCACTTCTTGATGAACAAGCCAACGGTGAGCCCCTGTGTCATACGGTGGCTGGTGATCTTATAGGAATTCAATCTTACGATGGTAGATCAAAAGGGTATTGAGAATGTGGTTGTTGATCACTTGTCTCGATTACAATGGGACAGCAAAGAGGAAGAAAACCCATTATATGATCTATTCCCTAACGAACTCCTCTTTGCTGGGGCTATAACTAAACAAGTGCCTAATGAGCCTAAATGGTATAATGGCATTCTAACCTATCTTCTCACTCAAAAGATGCCACAAGGGTTGGACCACTGGAAGAAACAACAGTTTCTTCACTAGGTGAAATGCTTTATGGAGATCAACGGATACCTCTACAAGCTATGCACCAATGGCCTGGTTCGATGATATGTCCCTAATGCTGATCAACTATGTGTTCTCCAAGATGCTCATGAAGGTCCTTGTGAAGGTCACTATGCTGGGAGATGCACAACCATTAAATCCTGATGGCAAGGTACTATTGGCCAACAATCTCCAAGGATGCTCACCAATATGTCCACTCTTGTGAACGATGCTAATGAGATGGTGGAATGACTGCTCAAATGGAGGAACTTCAACAATGGATTCAATCACTAGAACCCTTCAACATTGGGGGCATTAACTTCATGGGTTCCATCATACCCATGTCAAATGGAAAGGCATACATCATAGTTATTGTTAACTATTATATGAAATTGGCAGAAGCAGCAACCATCATCGACTATACATCTTCTCTACTCAGTTTGTACAACAAAATGTTGTAAATAGGTTTGGTGTGCCACATGCATTAATTTTTGATAATGGAGCTGAATTTACAAGCACTACTTTTTGGAAGCTCATGCAAAGCTTGGGGGTTGAACATAAACTTACAACACCCTATCACCCCCAAGTCAATGGTCAAGCTAAGGTTACCAATAGGGAAATCACAAATATTCTAACAAGAACTGTTAGTAAATATAAGAAGGACTAGAGCACAAAACTCAATGATGCCCTCTGGGCCTACCACTCAACATGGAAACTTTCTAAGGCTATTATCCCTATGAGCTTGTGTATAGAAAATTACCAACACTTCCTATTCAATCTGAGCTCCATACACTTTCAATAGCATATGATCTTAACCTTAACTTAAGTCTAGCATAAAAAGAAAGATTAATAAGTCTCAACCTGTTAAACGAAAACTGATTGGTGATCCTATTATCTAATGAACTACACAAGGCATTCAACAAAAAGCACCGTGATATTAAAATTAGGAAAGTCAAATTTCAACTAGGAGATAAGGTTCTCTACTAAAATCCCATGCATGTACCTCAACGAACTAAGTTCAAAACATTGTGGGAAGGACCTTATATAATTTATGAAACTTTTCCTTTTGGGGCTAGGATGATCTACAAACCTAAGAGCCCAAATAGAAAAAAGTTAGTCAACATAGAACAAGTTAAACCTTTCCACGAATATAAGCTAGCGAATACAACAAACGCCTCATCAGATGGACAACCATGCTCAATATTTTGAATCTCCTCCTTTCAACTCAGTCATGGAGGAGATAGTCATCCATGCTAACTATATAAGTAGTTCCTCAATTATTCGCCCTTTTTGTTTTACACATTTTTGGTTTTATACATTTTTGTTTAAAAACTTTTTGTTTTACACATTCTTTATTTTACACTTTTTGTTTTCTACATTATTAATTTTTCAAAATTATTATTTTACAACATCATTAGTACATTTGTTATTTCTTGAATATTTTACACTTTCTTTTATATTTTCTTTTATTTTAGTGTGATTTTCTAACCTTTTATTAAAAAGTGCTAGGCATAGTGGTAATTCATTACTTGATGGTGGTATGTACTATTTAGTTATTTGATTGTTGGTGTCTGGATTCTAGTTTGAATTTTGCTACTAATAACTAGGACATGGTTTCTTTTTCATGCAATTAGCAGTGAGTCCACAACATCCACCCATTCACAAACTCTATGGTTTTCCTTGTTTTGGAAATGTGTAGTCCCTTTTTCATTAATAAAACTATAACAAATTTGTGACTTTGGTAGTTTTTAAATTTAGAAAGAATTCAATGATTTGAATAGGGTGTGACTTCAAGGAAATTCGATATTCTTTGTGCTTTTCTACTTACTTGGATGCATGTGTGTTTTTTTTTTGGATTTCTTATTGTTTCGTGTTGACCAATAAAAGGAAGTTGAATAAGTCTTTGCATGGTGTGGTTCTCATCATAAAAAAAATTAATGGGAATTCAAAACACACCTCTTATAAAAAATAAATGGGCTACAAGCACTAGTTATGGAACTAGAAAGACATGTTACCCATGCCTGAAGGTCCCCTCTATGTAAGGTCCTTCCTCACTTTCTACTTCTCTTTTCTTCTTTAATAAGGAATGGTGGTTTTTCTATGGGAGAACTCTTGTGTCTCAGGGGGTAGATTGGTCTTAGAATGATGATGTGGAGTAACTGAATGTGGTTGGTTTTGGTATGGACTAAGGATGGATTTTATCAGGTCATTTAACCACAAAAATTCACAGGGGACTTCATGTGACCTTAATTAGAAACTCAATTCCACACTCTCTCATCCATTTATGCTTTCCATGTCTCACCTCACTGCTAATTTCATGTTCTTGTTCAATGTCTTAGTTTGATGTGTTGAAATTCTTAGGTAGTTTCTTTTGGATTTTTGTACTTAACCTTTTATAATCATTAATCATCCATGGGACCCACTAACTGCTTGTTTTGAAGTTATGCAAGGGCATAAAAGGCCTGTGCTTGCTTTGGGGAGGAGCCACTTGCATATCTTTTACTTGGGTTAGTTAAGTTCTTTATCCTTAGACACTCTTACAATCAAATCCTTTTGTTTACCTCATCAATGACATTCAATTGTGTGCATCTTCACAACATTTTTTAGTGAAACCTTTTATAGTTATTATTGTGAATTTTTAAACCCTCTTCAAGCATTTCCTTGCATTTGAACTTTTTCAAATTTAATGGACCGCTTATCCATTTTACCCTATTTATCAACTTTCCCACTAACACTATTAACTAAATCCATTCATTGCAATCACAACTTAGCTGATGAGAAGCGAGGTACCCCCTACGCCCCAACCATACGAATCACAAGCATTCATGCATGATCTCATTGAATCCCGTAGATGGGACTAGTTGTGGCATTTAGATTGTTATGCCTTGATCGTAGTTCCCTATCTTTTCACTTGGACTAGTGGTAGCTTTGTCATGTATGATTTAGTCCAGAGTGAGCCATATGATTCTTGATGTTGTTTTTGCCTTATGCTGCTCCTAATGGTAATAAAGAAATCATTTGTTTAAACTAATGAACAATGGAAAGTAAATTTTAAACTAGCCTACAGGTGATGAATGTCTGTCCTTAGCTTGTCGTGCATGTCTTGAACCCATGTATCCACAACTGGGATTACCAAGTGTTATGCTACTGGGCTAACCAAACAATAACACTACTAGGATTACCAAGTGAATACATGTTTACACTTGAAACTAGTTATGCTCATTCCACCAATTCATTAACATGCATGGAAACATAAATATTAACTAAGTACATAGAATATAAATTGCATTAAAAGTAAATTTAATCTAAGTCAAAGTGCTGCAATGAATAAGAATCAATCTTGATCTTATTGTTCTTCATGAAATGTGTCCAGGTACATTGCCATTTAAATAAGATGTCGTACAACTAACTCAGATCTACATTACAGGTGCTCATTGACTATTCTATAAGATTACAGAATAAAACTACAAGAGTTCGGCTACTCTGTTGACCAAAGAATTGCATAAACACAGCTGTAAGCATGTATTTATAGATTTTATGCTAGGTTGTGTCGACAAGGCATTGTTGACATGTGATATGATGCATCAATAGGGTCACATCAACAGGGCCTCATCAACGCATGATACGATGCGTCAACTGAGCCTCATCGACAAGGCCTAGTTATTGGAGCCTTGATATCGTGGTTAGGACATTAGAGCTAAGATATCAAAGCCAACCAAAAAGTTGATTTTTTATCAAATAACCTAGCCAATTGATGACTCATCATACCCCCATGACTGAATAAAAATTCATCCTCAAGTTAACAGGATAGGATCGAGCTTTCTTTACAAAATTGAAAAGGTATGGAATTATTGACTTATGCTAATTACTGATTGACTCAGAGTATCGCATTACAAAATTTTATTCTAGTGGATGCATACAAAATGACAGAGTGACAAAAAGACTGAATAGGCTTTGAAGATTACAATTTTGCAGAGGTCTTTAAGAATCTAATAAAGAGGATTCTTCTTATTACCACTAATAGTGGCAAACTTCTAACCTAGATTGTTATGTCAATGCTTCTCTGGTTATGTGCAACATTCTTGAAAGATGGACTGAAATCTCTTCTCATCATCCCATGGATCTAGTAAACATGTGATGTTTGAGTTGCATTCCTATATGTGCTATGATTTGTCCATGGGCATATCCTTTGTTGTTCCTCTCTTGGCTTCATTTCCATGCCTAGCAAAAGACCTTCTTCCTTAGGCATTTCTTTTAGCATCACTTGTAGTCACCAAAGGATCAACATTAGTTTTGGTAAATTTTCCTTAATAATTAACCCTTTTCAGATCCCTTAGTTTTCATTTAAGCACAAGGTGATGATAGGATGCTATGCGCAAGGCTATGAGGTAAGTAAAATCATCAAGTTGTTCACATTATTTTAATCAATTACTATTAGTTACCATGATGCTCGAAAGTAGGATGTTAGAAAAATTTCAAAATTTTGAAGCGGACATTCCTAGCCCCCATGATTAATAAGCGTAACTCTGAAAGCACACAAGTTTTTAAACAATTGAAACCAAAGGTTAAGAGATATTGAACTTGAAGGATATTTTAACATAAAAGTAGGAAAAGGTAAAAAGGTAATTGAAAGTGATGAGAATTAGTTCCAAAATTATGCATAAATGGAAAGAAACTGTCATTGATGTTCTAGAAGATGTGAAGGTTAGTTCAAAGTCATGATTAACAAAAGTTATGTAAGTGGATCCTTTCCAAAGCAGGCTCTTACCATAATGCCCTTGCATAAATACTTCTATAAATGTCTGTGGGCACCCAAGAAGTTAAATGTAGATCATGCCTTTTTTCCAAATAACACACAACTACCATGGTTGAGATGTTGTACTATACTACACAAATCCAAAAGGCTCATAATCGCATGCAGTAGTGATGTGAATAATGGGATGAGAAGGGATTGTAGAGATTGGGATGTAAGGTACTTGACCATGTCCACAATAGGTTCTTGTGAAAAATGTGTTTAAAATGATCAGCATACCATCCATCCAAGTTTAGACCAAGTCCATACCATGAACAATAACCTTGCATCGATGTGTTCTTATTATGGCCAAACTTCAATTGAAGACATGTTCCAACCAAATTAACATTTATACAAACTTAGCAATGTTGAAGCAAAAACTTTGGAGGAGGTGTTGGAACCCCAAGGTAATTGTAATATAGGTATACCCCCAAAAATATTGTCCAATTAGAACTTTATAACTCAGCATTCCCCACTAGAATTAAACCCATGACATGGAGCTTTCAAATCAAGAATCTTACCACTAGGATAACATCTCATTGTGCTCATTGGCCATATACCCAACATAATAATTTGGAAAAACATAAGAAATCATAATAAAAATTACTCAAGCAAAACATACACTTACAATTTGTTTATATAAAACCATAAACTTACGAGTTAAACTATGAAGCATATGCAATATCTAAATTGATTAATTAAATTGCATGCATTAATTCTTGAATTGAGAACCTAATTGAAGGTTTCGTTTAGCAAGTTAAGTGTTTGAAGTTATGTATATCTCTAGGGATTCACCAATAGATTTGATTTCTTCATAATTACCATTCCTCCATCAAAGATTCTAAATTTCTCCCAAGTTCTTCTACTAATGCTAAACTTTCTACTTCTTCTATCAATGCTAAAAGTTTTGTTGATTTTCATAATGTAGATTTATTAACTAATAAGTAGAATTTTGTGACACCTTCTTATATTAATATTTATGTAAATAAGATGCCTAATTTTGTTCTTCTTGATAATGCATATGAGTCATTGGTTGTTATTCTTACATCATGATAGATGTTCATTCAAATTTTGGGTTACCTACTGATGAGTGGTGGGGTACCCCTACACTCAACCATACGAAATGAGCGTAGCACGCGCGGTCTGGTCAAACTCTGTAGACTAAGTGCCTACATGCCCCATGGAACACTTAGGGTTAATCATTCGTTGTCTTCCTAGACTTACTTGTAATTGTCACGGTGTATGGTTAAGTAAGTCCGAGGTATATGATTTTTATAGTTTTTATGTTTTATCTTTTATGCTATTGAGGTGAAGGGTTGAGAAAATAATTACTAATTCTAACTAATGAACTAAGTCTAAATTACCTAGCGTCAGCATCCATTCCCACTTATCATACACACCCTGAACCGATGCAACTGTGGCTACCAAATGCTAATCATTGCTGGGATCACCACGTGTAACGCACGTGCTTGAAGTGGTCGTACTGAGGCACTTAACTAGGAGAAAAGGGTTGATAAAGCTAATTTAGCCTAAGTG
>MNCI01000424.1:227647-277538 GCA_015680685.1 Gnetum montanum | reverse complement strand
GTTCACTTTAGGACTCCTACTACGGGCACATGGAAAATATTCTATCTCTGGAGTGATCAATCTGCCAGAGTTTCCCTACTTCTAGCCTAGGATGAGGAAACAAGGGAGAGCCACCTCTTATTTATAGATATGGTGACGGACCGCGATATCGCAACCCATGCAATATCGCGTCCCATCACCTACCCTATAATTGAAGTTTGGCTTTGCAATTAAATAATGGGATGAAAAAACACAACATTCAAGTCATTAATGCTAGGTTTTTTTTTTGCTTGTTGAGTTAGGTGATGTTTTGATAGTGTAGTGTGTCTTAGATGCAGGGTCATTTATACATAAGCATGTAGTGTTGAACATATCGTAAATGGACATCAAGTCTTGATCCTAATTTGAAGAATATTCTAAGGTTCCATGTTTTGTTAAGATATCTAATGTTTCATTTAATTTTCATATAACTAAGTATTAAATTGTTAGTCTTCTTGGTTCCATTAAGCATATGGATTTTATTTCCACACCATTTGATTCTTATAGACTTTTTTTTCTATTGTTGAAATAAATATTCTTAATCATAAAAAAAAATTGTTATTCCAATTAGGAGGTGGAAAGACTGACATTCAACCAATTGCATATTATAATCTTCCCAATTTTTGTAATTTTAGTCATCTTGAAAGACATTTGTTTAATGTTTATCTTTTTTTGCTCAACCAAAAAGATGATGAGGAAAATAAGAAAGATCAAATGATAATAAAGAATTCTAAAATAAATATAATATTAATTTATAATCAGAGTTTTCAAATCAAGAATCTTAACACTAGACTAACACTTCATTAACATAACTTCAAAAGTCCCTAAACTATGAACTTCAATTTACTTCTGCATAAAAAGACAAAACCATGCTTCCTTGTATAATATGTAACCTATATGAGTGTATTTCTTTCACAGACGGAGTGATTTGTTGGAAGTTGCCAGTGCGATAACGAACGAACAATCTTGGACGACAAAAACTTAAACCTGCGGGTTTTGCCGCGTAATTGTGACTGCGCAGATTGGAGAGGTTGCGCAGACGGTCACAACTACAATCAGCAATGGATCCAGGAGCAGTCTCCGTGAGGACTGCCACTGCAGGATCGCAGCCCAAGCGCAGAAAAGTCACATTCTCTTCCGGTTAGATCCGTAATTTTGTTCTATCCATTTTATGTTTATCAATGCTCACAAAAAAATGTATTTGCTTCACTCTTATTCGTCTATTTGCCATGAAGGACTAATTTTTACTGGGAATCTAGTGAGTTTGCTATGGAATTACTTGTGTAGTTGTTAGAATAGCTATTTGTCCGAAATGGTGGCCTTTTGCACGGTGGTTGTAGCTTGCTTTTAGTTTGCTCAAGGGAGGATAGACTTTTTGGTAAAACTTGCTTTCATGTCTTTCGGCAACTTTAGATACTGTTACCCTTTGTCAAGATTTGATCCAGGTTTGATGTTTTCAACTACTTAAAGAACAAATATGAAAATGATCAATAACACAAAATGGCACAAATCAACATATTATTATCTTAGTCGAAGTGTAGGAGCCTGCAGCGGACTTGTGGCCCCCTATAAAGTGTTAACTTTGAATCCTATGCATAGAGACGCAAAATAAGACCTGTAATTCCAGTTAGGTTTAAACTACCATGCATAAAAGACTGCTAAACACAGGTGCTAAAAATGATGTTTTCCATACTTTACGTTTCCGAAAATGAGCTAGTAAATATGGTGACATCTGTTGTTTGATTTGTCCAGGTTCCTGCTATTAAAATTCGCTTGCTTGGCGTTGAAATAAACACTCGGTTGTTTTTGTCCCCATGTATATTCGGGAGGCTAGCAAAGGGAATATCTGATCATACAAAGAGAAGAATAGCTGTCAGGAATCAATAGATTGGCAATGTAATTTAAAGATTAAGTAGATCGTGCTAGAATAAAAAAATGCACAGGAAGCAATGAATGATGATAGGAACTATAGAAATTTTAGGTGTGTTAGAATCAAAAATAAGAAGAAGAAGAAGAAGAAGATGTTGGTTCCAAGAAGGTAAGCCTTTCTGAAAGTTTCAAACAAACCAAAAAAATGGAGGATAAGAAGCATCAAAAGAAAAATGACTTGGTATATCATAAATGAAATGAAAAGCAATGTTATGTTTCACCATAGGAGATTCTGGTCATATGTTTTGTCTTAGGGGCTGGGGGGTGGTGTGGAGGAGAACTCATGATGTTACAAGTTCAATCCTTAGTTACGCACATGGCTAGCAATTTGACTAGTAAGCTTATTCATTATTTGGGGAAAGGGAAAAAACTGTCCACCTTTGTACATGCACTAACATTATTGGATGGGCAAATGTGCTTAGAAGAACATTTTTTTAAAGGGTGGGGTCTTGGAACCCAAAATAATTTGACTATAGGTACACCCCAAGACATATAGCCAATAGGATACATTAGAAAAATTCCAGAGAAATGTAACAATGCTTTAAGTGTGACTTGGATTGGCAGTCTATTGCCTAACAAGACAATGAGCTAACCACTTGAGCCACCTATCATTGACAGCTTAGAAGGACATTTGTTTATTTCCAGATAAATTATTATTGTTTAAAGCAACAATGGACAACCATAGCCAATTGATGATTGCATTTTTTGTTTTTAATGAGAATATCAACATCCACTACATGATTACAAAGTATACATTGCTTTTTTTTTAAAATTAAAATTTAAAGATGATGTTAAGATCAAATGGTGAAAAGGCATACCTTGAAATCACAAGAAATCATGAAGGTGTTTTTTCATTTTTAATTTGATTTTATTTTTGACTTGTGTTCAAGCTTGTATTTAGCTACTCGAAAAGATGTTAGGCCATTGCTCATTTACTGACCCTTCCAGGACCTGCTTGGCAGGATGAGGATTGAGCCTTTGGGTAATGATCCTTGTATAACATAAAAACATAGATCCTTGGTAACAAGATAAGACTGCATTGCATAGATAAGGCTTTACTAACCGGGTAGGCAGCATTTTACCTAATAGCAAGTAGATTACTATCATGTGGAAGAACACATCCACAGTTGGGGCTTGATTAGATGTCAGTTAGGTTGTCTTCTTGCAAAATTCTCATTCTCATTTCATATTGTAAATCACTGTTTGACCACACTAAAGAAACTTTGATTTTAATGCTTTAATGTTAAGAGATGATGAAAAATAAGTCTATTTGAAAGATGTAATTCCTTGTTTCAACATAATCTGTTAATCTCTTTTTGAATTCAGCAGAGAGGTTTGACGCTTCTGGTAGCAGGTTGTGCTGGGAAAGTGTCTCTAATTTAAATGCTAATTTTGTAGATGATTATGTGTGTATTGATTTTATTTACTGTTGTCATATTCTGCTACTGTTTGCCATTCTTATTATTTTTAGATGGTGTTCTCCTTTATGTTTTTATAATTAATATTGTTAGATTACATGAAATACCTTCTGACATAAAACGTATGTCCACAACTGCTATCTTGCGCAGAACCATCAACATAGTTCATATGTGATTGTAAACTAAATACTGATAGTTGCATGTTTGATATCTGCAGTTTTGATACTTAATGATGATGTTATTGAAGCCATATGGTAGTTGTGGTAACCTCAAATACCTTGATTGGCACTCTAATGCAGAGTTCCTATGCTAACAAGTCTATATAAGACTGCTAGGTGTGTGTAGCCTTATATTAGCAGTTCTTATTTTTATTTTTTAATTTTTTGATGGGTTATTGCTCATCATGTTGCATAAAGAGATTGTTGCTTCCATTCTATGATTTAGAGGTAAAACTCAGCAATGCAGTCATTTTTTGGTTTCTATTTCTTCTACTGCAAAATTTTTATTTGACAATATTTGATTTTTTGTTATTTATTGTTACTTATCTTATTCTTATTGTTGTTTCTGTCACTGTTATTGTTTTGGAAGAGTATAATGCGGCATACGAACAAGATGTGCATACACAAACTTTAAAGAATTTAACAGAAATTGTTCTTTTTTGTAGATGCTGGTATTGATGCACAGGAAAGCATCAAACTATATCTTGGTATGTAGTTGTTGCAATTTTCATTATAGCATGTGTTATTTATAATGTTTTATTTAGCCTATGTCATATAAACGCTGTTCTTCTTGGTAATAATTTACAACTTCCATGCACTGCCTGTATTTCACAGTATCGTCTTGATTAACTTTAGCCTCTATCATACATATGTAATGCTAAGCATTATTCTCTTTTAAAAGGGTTATTATTTCTACAGATTTGTAGCGGTATACAGAAAAGTATATTATTTGTTGTTTTTAGTAATTTTATTGGTCTTTCCCATGTTTCCTTCATAAGTAGGTTTTCCTACAGAAATGAATTCATGCTAAGTATGGCTTTTGTTCTTATTTTGATCATTGATGCATCGTGTTGGTGTTTTTTCTGTTTTATTCTAAATGTTTGATATATATTGTACCCAATATTTACTTAAGGCACAATGATTGTTATATGTGAAATGCAGTAAGTACCCCAGAAGAAATGAGTAAAAATAGTTCTAAAGTAAAACAGCTGGCCTTCAATCCAGAATACTTGGAGCGATTTATTGGGGAAGATCGGAAGATATATGGCTACGTATTTTTTCATGTACGTTATATACTATATACTTTATTGATTTATTTTTGTATAACATATTGCATTCATATATAAATATGCCCTATCAACACATTAAACAATGTTCTGTTTCCTTCATTCCAAATAAGATAGGAACATACCATAGAATCAAGTGAGCATGTCTTAAAGTACAACATGATATTTATACAGCACAATTCTCATAAAATAAGAAGATAAGCCATTTCATATAAATATCATGTTGTGCTTTAAGACAGCACAATTCTCATAAAATAAGAAGATAAGCCATTTCATATAATTAAAAAATATTACGCTTGTGTATTCTAGCTTGGACCTATGGATAGTAATCTAAAACTCAAGTGAGTTTAGGCAACAAACATTTTTTTTCCTTATTTCTCAAATACTTGTATGTTTGACATGAAGCAACATTTGTTCAAAATGATATATTTAATGATGTAACATTAGCAAAACGAAAGCACCAAGATTTACTTTATTTTTTCTTTTTTGGTTTTTTGTCTTCTGGAATAAGTAAAAAGAGGCTATTGATAAAATAAGATTTGAAGTACAATGAAATTATTCTTGGGATCTTAACTATCAACCAAGATGAGAGGATCAAATTTCTGAAAAAATTAAAATAATCATATCAAGGTAGCTATCTAATCCTATTCTCCGAAATAAAAAGTATAAGTGTGTAAGGCTCAACCAATTGGGTAGTCAAGTTCCATTTTGTATATTATGTTCTCTTTACTTTATTAGCTAGCCATCATACTTGATCTAAATTGATTTTTGTCCTTTCAAAGGTCCTTTGGTTTCTTAGCTTCAGATTTGAAAAATTGGGTGCACTTCAAATTTTGTTAATTTACTGAGTTCCATCAATTCAAGTCCAAGTTATTGCAAGATTTTGTAAAGATTTTGGCATAAGAAAATGTTGATTTGTACCTTTCCGAACTCTGTTCCAAATATGGGCAATTGCAGGGCAGTGCAAAAAAACATGATTACTATCTTCATAAGCATTCTTACAGAAACAACATATACTAATTATCATCTATCCTTAAACAAAATATCTATCATTAAAATTTTGCCTATTTGTGCCAATTCACAAAAGACATTAACTTTAGGAACTAGACCCATTTTTTTCATCAAATAGCTTCTTTATCAACTTAACTTGTCCATAAAGTACCGTAAGTCTATGCCCTCTGCCACTTTGTAAGACCTTTGTTTTCTTATAACCAATCATTATCTTCATGAGATTTCATGTAGTGATTTTTTATTAATGCACATACTTCTTCAAGTCCTACCCCTATGGCAGAACTACCAATAATATCTGAAACTGAAATTTTTACTTACATCCATTGAGACCCCTTGGATCAATTGTGATTGTTCTTGAAATCTTTTGTGTGGTTTAAATATTTAAGCTTCATTACTTCAACCCACGTTACACTTTCACTCATAACTCTGTAAGCTAACTATCTGAAGCGAGTTATATTCAAATAATGTAAATTTTTAGGTTCAAGTCCACCACTTTATCATGGATGACAAACTGTATCCCAATCTAATAGATGATTTTTTTTTTTTTTGCCTTTTTCTGGATCTTGCTTATAAAAATCATATTCTAAATTTTCAAATCTCTTTACTACCTCTTTTGAGGTCCAAAAACAGCACCAAGATACTCATAATATGGATTACACTATAGCAAAAACAATGAGTTTCAATGGTGAAAGTGTGATACGGTAAGCAGCCAAGATCATATGTGAAGAAGTGGGATATTTTTCCTTTGGCAAGATAGATATTTTATAAATAGACAAGACAAAGTAACTGACAATGAAAATCATGAGAGTAACTAAAGAAGAGAAAAACTGATGCATCAGTTTGACAATAGCAGTGTCACATTGCTTCGTCGTATTGATGGTGCAGGGTGGACAAAATATCTTCATCACTGAAAAGTGAAACCCAGTGACTAGATCGTCCTGAAGCTGGGTTCACTAGGCAGAAATGGCATTTTCAAGTGTGGTAAACACCACATTTAGGTTTTGGCATAGCATAGTTTGCATTGTCTTCTGGCAAAAAATATAAGTAGGAGACTTCAAGGCCTTGTTATTAGGAGACTTCAAGGCCTTGTTATTACTCATATAATGCATTCACCTTTTAGTGTATTTGGCTTGAAACTCAAGCAGGTGTTAATAAACTTCCTAAAAGGACCAAATATAACGTAACACCAATTTAGCCCCTGCCTTTATCATGACATTATCAAGGAGGGTGTGTATAAGCTTTGGAACTTTTGAAGAGAAATTTAAGTAGGGGATTTCAAGGCTTGTTATTACTCATAAAATGTATTCACTTTCCAGTGTGTTTGGCTTGGAATTTTTGCAGGTGTTAAACTTCCTAAAAGGGCTAGATATAGCATAACCTCATTTTAGCATTCATCATGAAATTGTGAAGGTGGGTGTGTAGAAGTTTGGGAGCTTTTGAGATACATTGGTTTGGATTTAGTACTATTTTGAGTGTTAGAAGCCTATTGTGAATTTAGTTGTGTTTTAATTTTATATCATGATAATTTTTATGGATTGTGATGATTATTGTGAATTTTATTGTGAGCTTGGTATGGGGTCACAAAAAACTCAAGAATGATTTTTATTGTTGCGACTTGTGTTGTTACTGGTGGTGAAATTGAAATAGGTTGTGATCTCAAAATTCATGACATAGGGTGGCCATAGGGGTCCCTCCTTTGGGGGGTGGGACTCCAACGCGCATGGTCTATGCACGAAGGTGCTCATAGTGTGTGGTGTCGATTATGTTGGAGGTCTCCAACGATTCAGAAAGCAATGGTTTTGGGGGTTGGTTGGGGGGTCCAGCTATTGGGCTACCCCCCACCCCCTTGAGGAGATTGGGGGAGAGGAGCTGGAGGATTTGGTTGGAGGATGTGGTTTTAATTGTGTGTTGGGAGGTATGGGCTCTCTTGCACTTTCAAGCTAGGATGCTAGGATGGTGGGGGAGATTGAGGTGGCAACATTGTAGGTGTGCTAGGAGTATAGGGCTCTTTGGCAGAAGATGTGGGATGATTGTGAGGCAACAATTTGATGTCAACTGGAAGAGGCGATATAGATGAAGGTTTCCTTCAATGAAGGGGTGGAGGCGCCAGTAAGACAGGCAAGAACGAAGGAGCAGGAGTGGTGGCAAGTGGTGCTAGCTGCATGAGAGATTGATCTTTTGTGTTAGTTGGAGGAGGTCGAGCGCATTTGATAGGAATAGGACTTGGAGGAATGACGAAGGAGGGATTTGGCATAGGCGATTGCTAGGGAAGCCTTGGAGAGGGAGTTGTGGGAGAGCCTGTGGGCACAAATCCATGAGGAGGCGTGCCTGCAAGAGTTCCAGGAAAAGGAAGAACTGGATAGATGTGCACGTGAGGAACAAGAGGTGGCCGTGATCCAACAACAATTGGATTGGGCTCATGCGCAAAGGGCCAGGGCTTGGCTGAGGCAAGGATGGTGCCTTTACATTATTATGAACATAGAGCGCACCACTTCATGGCATGTGCTTCAGCGTCACATCAGGCGCAACATCAAAGACTTACATTTGGATGGTAAGGGCACAAAGGAGGCATGCAGGAGGAAGGTGGAGGAGTTCAAAAAATTTCAGGAGGCAGCTCATTTTGTGGACTCGGAACGCCATAGGAATATGCTGGATGCAATCCATGAGGAGGAGAGGGCGTACTATGAGTGCTCTAGCCTCCCCACCCGTTTCTAAGGGTGGAGCGTTTTGCTTGTGGGGCTCCCTTGGTGTGTTTTGACTTTGCGTTTGGTTGTGCTTGTTTTGGCTTTTTGCTGCATATGTTGTCCTTTTCAAGTTTTGTCATCCTTTTCAAGTTGGCATGATGTTGTTGGTGGGGGTTGCCTTCACCCAATTTTGTTTGAGGGTGATTGGCTGACATTGGGTGTTTTGGGCCTTCAGGCCATTTCTTTGTACAGTTTATGTTTATATTAATATACCTCCTGAACTTTTTTGAAAAAAAAAATCATGGACATGACCCCAAATCATTTTGATTTGATTGTAGCTGCTGAAATTATGTTTGTTGTTCTTAATATGTTGCTCATTGTTCTATTCAAGATAATTTTTACAAGAATTTTCCAAAGTAATCTTAAAATATGAGAAATTTTGGATCTTGTTGGATCAATTCTAAGAGAATTTGTGAGTTATGAGAATTGAATGTGAGTTGTAAGTAATACGAGTATGTGATAAAGACAATGAGAGTTTTATGTGAGTTAGATTGAAATAAGAGTAGATGAAACTAAATGAAAGACTCAGGTTTTTCTTATTTTCTTCAAATTTTTATACAAACTTTTTCATTCTTCAATCATCTTTATCGAGTGTTTTTACTTTTATCACGTTGAACTAATGAGAGAAAATTTTTACTTGCTATGGGGTCAATATTGACAATTAGGGCCGTTATATTTTGGTGCCAACGTACATAAATTGCCTTTTTAGGTCAGTTTTGGGGCCATTATACATGTTAGATGACCTTACATTTTTTTTTAAAAAAATTAGCATGACTCTTCAAATTCTAGCATACTATTTTTATTTTTCTAAGAACTACATGTCCTTATAAAATAAGACTTTAAGTATTTTTGACATTACATCATTAAAAACCTAAACACTTGACCACACAGTGAACACATATTGTGACATAAGAAATTAAGGAATGACTCTATATTCACACTATTCTTGATCAAGATTTCTCCTAGAATAGGACTATCCATTATAAGTCGACTTTCCAAGGCATCCCTATAAATTATCCCCCTAGAATTCAGCTTATGAGTAGCCTAAAATGACCTCATAAGATTGGGAAAGGAGCCCCATCATTGTATGGAAGGACATGCCATGAAAATAGTAGGAGACTAATTTAAGTCATAATAATGTATAAGTAGCCCTGTAAAATAAATGCATAGATTAGGTAATGACATAGCATGATAACGAAACAGTGATGTGCAACCACCTTTGTAACACCCATTCATAGGGAGCAAGAGCTAGCACCCAAAGCCCCCTAGAAAGAAAGCTAGTTGAAAGAAAAAAAAAATGCCCAGGTGGCTTCCTTTCCACAACAATCAAACTAGCATTAACCTATAAAATTAAAACGAGATCAACAATGCCTAGATCTAGCTCTAAAACAAGTCAATCAATATTAATTTTTATGAATTCAAGAGATAATTTTATAAAGAAATAGCCATAGTAAAATATCTGTGCAAGATTCATCAAATCAAAAAAAAATAAAAAATCAAACTTTTTATTATTCAACCTAAAAAGAAATATTTAATCAGGATCATTTGCACATTTGAAAATCAAAGAAATGACCACAAAAGCAGATAAGTTAATAATCTCATATTTGTTCAATCACATAATAATATTTTATAATTTCCAGCCACACACAAAAACAAGATTTGAATTAACTCTTGTAACCATTTTACCAGTAATCATTTAATCAAGAAATTCATATGTTCAATAGCAGAGAATAGATAAATCACAACCATAAATTAACATCCTAGGTTTTCCCCCACTCCATCAACTTATAGAAATATATTAAAATCAGACTTGAGAAGGTATAGGAAAAAAAGTATAATTCAAGATTCAGATCCAAAATTTATGCATTCAAAGAGGGGGAGCGTTCATCGACCAAATTCCAACCACAATCCAACAATGCAACACTTTTAAAACATTCACAATTATCAATGGGCCCAAGGATACTCTCACTTTTTGTCGGCGGTACCAATCCTCATATCAGGGATCCATAGCCCCTGTTGGCAATCCTTTGCCAAAAATGCCCCAAATCATTATGGGTGTTTCTGAATCATTATAGAAACAACTCTCATCCAAGTCATTTAGGTGTGAGAGTGCAGAGGACGGCCGGAGAGATCCAAAGAAAAGGTAATAAAGGATTTTAAAAAAAAGTCTAAGCTTACAACAACAATCTTGATATTTTCATACAAGCATTGTGAAGGTGGTTAGACAAGCAAGAAGAGAAAAGTTTGAGAAAATCAGCCCTTGCTAGCCATTATCAAACATAACAAAGATGGATCATTTTACCTCCTTGCTTAGATATTTTGCTCACTAGGAGGAATTATCCAAATATTGGATTGCTATGCCGCACTTGTTTTCTTTCTCTTTGCTCTCTCTTGTAGCAGTGACAATCTTCTCTCCCTTCGTAGCCACACTCCTTATTGCTGTATCCCTTTTTTTTTGTGTTCTGCAAACCTACTTTTGCCTTGTGTGTGTCCTCTTTTTTTTCCTCTCTTCTTTTTCCTATTTGTAGGTGGAATAAGGGATAATGAATGGTTTCTTGTAACTGACTTCTTGGGGACTATTCGTATTCTTTTCTTTCTTTTTAAAGTTCTCTCTCTCTCTCTCTCTCTCTCTCTCTCTTTTAGCAATGGGTCATGAGTTCAATTCTCTTCATGATCACTATAAAAAAAATCAATAAAATATGTATATTCACAGGTTGCAAGTTCAATTCCTAAATCAACAATTTTTGATATTTCAGAATTCAGATTTTGCTAGATCTCAAGTTCAATTCCTCTTGACAATTACAAAACATTCCAGTGTAATATCTATCTCTTTATCATTCAGAATTGTCATAAGATGCAAGGAAAGAGTTTTCAAAATTGATTCATGATAAGGGTAGTTCAAGATTCATAATCAAATAAGGCACCTTCTTTTTCAAGTCATCAGCGATGTGAATTTTTCCATTGTTTTACAAGCCTTGACAGGTCATCATGTGACATTTCTATAGCAATGGAGAGGGTACTTATACTCTACTATTTTAAACTAAAAAGAGCAATGCATCACATTTGGATAAAATAAAATATAAAGCTACAATATTTGCACACAATATCCCTGATTCATGGGTTAGGTTCCTCCAACTTGATTCATAGGTCAAGTTCCTCAATATGAGCATTCTTTTGCATCTCAACATCCCTGTTTTAGCTCTTGAGGCACACCTTAGAGTATTGTCCTCTATTTTCCTTTTGTTTCTAAGCATCTTTGTTGAAATAGAACAGAAAATATTTTGTTTTCCCATATATTATTTATTATTATTATTTTAAAACATTCCCAGCATGTATTTTAAATCATATTTCTTATGCATAAAGTATTTAAACATTTAATCATAATACATATAAAAATCTGGTCAACAAATTTATTACTATTCCAATTAGCCATTTCCACGACAGTCCAAACAAAGCACACACACAACTTGTCAACAAAACATGCACACAAACACACAGAAAGACTATTACAATTGTTATTGCAAAAACTCAAGGAGAAGTGGTTCATTACAACCTTGGCATTGATATGACAGCCTATTCACATGTTGTCATCTATGCAAATTGTTAACACTATATATCACTTCCCACAAGGTGATGATTACCGTAGTGACAATAATTCATAAACTTGCTTAAGGGAAAGTTTTATCTGTTCCCTTTCATTGTGCTCTCTAAATTTTCATGTTGCCATTTTGTATAGTTATCCAGTAAATATCTACCCAAATGTTTAGAGTTTTAAACCTTTATTGCTCTACAAGTTTTTACTGAGTGCAGCAGAATTTTGAATTGACAAGAGGAAAATAATGCTATGCCAAGAGATGAACTTTTTCGCAGGAATTACTATGGGTATGTATTGGCTGGACTTTGTCCCACAAAATAAATAAATATTATATTAACACTAGGCAAGAGAAGTTTTTCATGTGGATTCATGGACTGCCATGGCAAGAATTGTTTGACACTGTTTCTGATTTTTTTCAACATAAAAATCATTAATGGAATTAATTCTGGGATTTTATTAATTTGAAAAAGAAAAAAATTTTCTTGGCCAAATGATAGATATTTATCATAAATATATATAGCTAACTAGTTATTACATATTAGGACCACTGTTTGTAACTATTTAAATAGTTACATATGTGTGCAACTATGTGTCTAATATGTGGGAAATATGTGAAAAAATTAGGATTTTGAAAGCAAGGCTTGAAGATCTTAGACTTTAGAAATTGCAGGGTAGTTATTACAATCAACCTCTTAAATAGGGTCAATTAAAATATGCACACTTTTGGGGAAGGTCTAAATATATGTGAACTGTATTGAAGGCCTCAAATTTTGTCACTAATCACCTGTCCACATGCTATCATCCATGTAAAACGTTAAAACCACCAAAATTTCCTGGCATAGAGACTATCTAAAGTTCTTAAAGTGCTCTTCTCTCACCAAGCCAGCACCACTATATATATTTTCAATGTGGCTGTGATTGTTCCTTAATTTAATAGTTACAGCTATAGTAGAAACTGACGTTTTCTGTTTTATAATAGGAACAACAGAAACTATCTAATGAAACTAACCAGCTTCCAATAGCAATTTCTAATCTACAACAGTGTCACTTATCACACTCTAATTTATAACCATGCTATCTGTTAAACATCACCTGGCGAATACTGTTGCATTCCCCTTCAAATCAATGAAAAGTCATCAACCAATATTAATTTGCTAACAATAAAATTATCAGTCTAACAGCATGATCTTTGTGAATATGTCTGCAAGTTGGAGTTGAGAAGAAACATGAGGAAGATTAATGACAGCTCTGGTCAATACATCTTAAATGAAATGATTGTCAACTTCAATGCATTTTGTCTGCTAATGAAATGTAGCACTTGTATCATCTGCATGAAGTGAAGTAGGGTGTTAAACATGAATGCCAAGGTTTTGAAGAAGGGCCCTTAATGAAAGAATTTCAGAGCATGCTGAAGATATAGCATGGAATTTTGCTTTGATGGAGGATTTATAGATCCACTTTTGTTTTTTACACTTATATGAGATTAAAGAATGACTAAGAAACAAACATCACATTGTGCTTTAGCGCTGAGTTTCAAAACAACCAATGCAATCAGATCGATATATGCAGAAAGATCTAGAGGATCGTGTGCAGGGAATAATACATTGTCATCTAAAAATATATTTAGATATTTAATTGTTCAAAACGCAGTTGCTAGATTGAAGTGTCTAGGGTTAGCAATGAGTTGACCAACAATGTGAACTACATGAGAGAGATATCAGATCTAGTCATAGTGAGATTTATCAAAGGGCCTCCAAGTTTTCGATACAAGGCTAGACCAAGATAGGATTTCCATTATCTTTACTGTACAGGACATTGAACTCCATTGGGACATAGATTAGTTTAGCATTATTCAGCTAGGCTAAAGTAATCAAATCACTTCTCTATGGTTATTATTATTGTTTTTGAATTAAAAAAAATACCCTTTTCTTTTCAAATGATGAACTTTAAGATTAAAAAAAATGTTAACTGAACCTAGGTGTTTTATATGAAATAAGAATTGAAGATAGCACTGTGTATTCATCATACTTAAGTTAGTGAAATTTGCAAAGGAAGTTCTTCAAACAACTCATGGAAGTTTAGAGAATTTCTATTTCCTTGATGATGGAAAGTAAGCATTGCAACAATTTTGGAGTAATGCAGATGGTTAGAAGTAATTTTTCTTGGAAACAATCATAGGTTACCTAGATGTCACAATGCCATTGTATCCTAAGAATACATGAATGAGTTCATATCATCTAAGAATATAAGACAAATTACTGGGTGGTAATGACATGCAAAATTGAAAATAATCATATACCTTCAATGTTCTACCATAGATTTTCTTTAAAACAATTAGGAATAGTTGCTAATAATCTAAGTTCATATTTTTGTTGATGCCAACATTGCCCATGCTAGGCATGAGGCCATGATCAACAAGTCTAATCCCTTGGCACCGAGCACAAAGAAAGTTAATTTGTACAAGCATGTCTTGGGGCCCGATTCATAATGGTGAGCTTGTGGCAACAGTTACGTTGCCACACCATGATGGTAGGGACATAACGGTTGCAGAGGCGGTGTAACTGATAGTGGTGTTGTTGGGAGTTACGTGCAGTGGTGGTGTAATTGATGACGTGGCGGTCCCAGGCATTATGGAAGTTACGTAATGGCCTAGGTGGTGGGCGTAACCGATGCGGGATGTGGGCATTTAAACACCTAGATGAGTAGCTATAAAAGGGGAGGAGCAAACATTGTGGGGGTAGAAGGGATGTGGCCTCCTTTCTCTTTGGCACGGTGACATGGTGCCAGATGGCAGGCAACACCTGCAGCCTCCACCCTCTCTCTTACAGTAGCAATACACACTACAGATGGTTGTGGGGGGAAGTAGGGGACTCTCAGCACCAATGGAGGGTTGAGCAACAAGCGGTAGGCGGATCATCTATCGAGGACTCCCTCTCCAGAGGAAACCAACAAACAGTGGTTTCTCTTTCTTTGGTGTATCATCATTGGCCAGCCTCTCCCCTCTTTGGCGGGGTGTGTGATGGTAGTGATTATGACAACAACGGTGATGAAGTGGTGGCAGACGATGGGTAGCACTTGTAGCCTCCCCTCTCTCTCACATTGGGGGCCAACCTCTCTCTCATTGGGGCTAGCATCTCTCTCATCAGGGTCTAGCCTCTCCTCTCTTTGACGATGCACATGGCAGATAGAACGACGTGTGCGTCAGGAAATAGAGGCTACGAATGACGTGTTTGCAGCATGCATAGTGGACAGTAGCGGCATCTCTGTCTCTCCTCCCTTCCCCAACAAATGACAGTGGAACAGATCTCTCTCTCTCCCTCTCTCTGCAAATCCAAACCAATGATTGCATTAGCGTTCTCTCTTTTTTTTGTCACTTCGGCAATAGTGAAGCTGCAATAGGCGGCCTCCTTGGGTTTTCTACCACCAACGATAGGTTGCATGCTAGGCGACAGCAAGGCACGTGGTGGTGGAACATTGGACAAATCTCTCTCTCTTCCTCTCTTGGTGGTTATGAGCAGTGTTGGCTGTGATGGCGTCCGTAATGACGAGGCAGCACAAACTAGCGATAGCAATGGGGGACCAGGGAAAAATTTAAATTTTCTTGCTACCTACTGTGTTTTCATGAAGTCTTGAATTTCAAGATAGTTCAATTTGAATTCTCCCAACTTTTTAGTTTAATTTATTTTGTTTTGAAACGTCACATGGCCCTCTCCAGCTGAGACTATTCTCAAGTTTCCGTACCCATACAAGAGGCACCCTAGGCAATAGTCTCCTCAAACAAGTTTTTTTCTAGGTGTTAGTGCATCCAAAATTTATGCATCAACACCTTTTTGGCACTAGAAGGAGGGCCTTTTTTCAAGCCTTTGTTTTCCCATTTTTTTGAAATATCAGTTTTTCTTGTCGTGTTTTTCTTGTTCTTGATCTTGTTTTGTTCCTATTTCAAAATTGTTGTTTTCCCTGAATTTTATTTTCTTGTGCTCCCTATTGAAAACCCTTGTTTCCAAACCCTTTATTTTCTACCTTTTTTTAAAAAAATTGATGCTTCCTGTTTTTTGAATATTATCATTGTCATTATCAGAATCCTAAACCTTCTTTTCCTAGTTCTGATTTTGGCGGTCTATACTTGTGCCCTGACTTTGTCCTGTGTCTTCTACGTCTCCTTTTAAGATTTCTATGGTTGTGTTGTTCCTTGCAGTTGCATGCAATTTCTAGTTTGGTGGCTAAGTGTTGATGCCAACATCGCCCGTGCTAGGCATGGGGCCATGATCAACACGTCTAATCCCTTGGCACCAAGCACAAAGAAAGTTAATTTGTACAAGCATGTCCTAGGGCCTGATTCATAATGGTGAGCTTGTGATGGTGGTTATGTTGCCACACCATGATGGCATGGATGTAATGGCCGCAGAGGCGGCGTAATTGACAATAGTGGTGTCGGGAGTTACATGCAGTGGTGGCGTAATGGACGATGTGGCGGTCCTGGGTGTTACGAAAGTTGCGTAATAGCCCAGGTGGTGGATGTAACCAATGTGGGATGTGGGCATTTAAACACCTAGACAAACAGCTATAAAAGGGGAGGAGTGGATGTTGTAGGGGTAGAAGGGATGTGGCCTCCTTTCTCTCTAGCACAATGATGTGGTGCCAGACGATAAGTAGTACCTGTAGCCTCCCCTCTCTCTCTCTTGTAGTAACCTGGCACGTTGCATATGGCTGTAGGGGGAAGTAGGGGACTCTCAGCACTAGTGGGGGGTTGAGCAATAGGCGGTAGGCGGATCATCTATTGAGGACTCCCCTCTTCAAAGGAAACCAGCAGACATTAGTTTCTCTTTCTTTGGTGTATCATCATCGGCTAGCCTCTCCCCTCTCCAGTAGGATGCGTGATGGTGGTGATCGTGACAACAATGGTGGCGACGTGGTGGTAGACGACGGGCAACACTTGCAACCTCCCCTCTCTCTCACTAGGGCCAACCTCTCTTTCATCAGGGTTAGCTTCTCTCTCACATTGGGGACCAACCTCTCTTTCATCAGGGCTAGCCTCTCTCTCATCGGGGTCTGGCCTCTACTCTCTTTGGTGGCGCACATGGCAGACAAAATGATGTGTGCAGCAGGAAATAGAGGTTGCAAATGATGTGTCTGCAGCACACAGAGTGGACAGCAGCGATATCTCTCTCTCTCTCTCCTCCCTTCCCTAGTAGATGGCGGCGAAACAAATCTCTCTCCCTCCCTCTCTTTGTAGATCAAAACCTGCAATTGTAGTAGGGTTCTCTCTCTTTTTTTTTCTCTTCGACAATGGTGAAGTTGCAATAGGTGGCCTCCTTGGGTTTTCTGCCACCAACGGCAAGTTGCGTGGTAGGCGACGACAAGACACTTGGTGGTGGAACACCAGACAGATCTCTCTCTCCCCCTTTCCTGGTGGCTATGAGCGACGTTGGCTGCAGCGGTGTTCACAACAACGAGACGGCACAAATTGACAGTAGCAACGGGGGACCAAGAAAAATTTTCAATTTTCTTGCTACCTACTGTGTTTTCATGAAGTCTTGAATTTCAAGACAGTTGTTCAATTTGAATTCTCCCAACTTTTTAGTTTAATTTATTTTGTTTTGAAACATCACATGGCCCTCTCTAGCTGAGACTATTCCCAGGTTTCTGTACCCATACAGGAGGCACCCTAGGCAATAGTCTTCTCAAAAAAGTTTTTCCTAGGTGTTGGTGCATCCAAAATTTATTTATTAACACCTTTTTGGCGCTAGAAGGAGGGCTTGTTTTCAAGCCTTTGTTTTCCCATTTTTTGAAATATTAGTTTTTCTTGTTCTTGATCCTATTTTGTTCCTATTTCAAAACTATCGTTTCCCTGAATTTTATTTTCTTGTACTCTATTGAAAACCCTTATTTCCAAACCCTTTATTTTCTACCTTTTTTTTTTGAAAAATTGATGCTTCCCATTTTTTGAATATTATCATTGTCATTACCAGAATCCTAAACCTTCTTTTCCCAGTTTTGATTTTGGCGGTCCTTGCCTGTGTCTTGACTTTGTCTTGTGTCTTCTGCATCTCCTTTTAAGATTTTTATGGTTGTGTTGTTCCTTGCACTTGCATGCAATTTGTAGTTTGGGGGCTAAGAGTTGATGTCAACATTGCTTATGCTAGGCATGGGGCCATGATCAACAAGTCTAATCCCTTAGCACTAAGCACAAAGAAAGTTAATTTGTACAAGCATGTCTTGGGGCCCGATTCATAGTGGCAAGCTTGTGGCGGTGGTTATGTTGCCACACCATGATGGCATGGACGTAATGGTCGCAGAGGTGGTGTAACTGACAGTGGTGGTGCTAGGAGTTATGTGCGGTGGTGGCATAATTGACGACGTGGCAGTCCCAGGCATTACGAAAGTTGCGTAACGACCCAGGTGGTGGGCGTAACCGACGTGAGATGTGGGCATTTAAACACCCAGATGAGCAGCTATAAAAGGGGAGGAGTGGACGTTGTGGGGGTAGAAGGGATGTGGTCTCCTTTCTCCTTGGCACGACGATGTGGTGCTAGACGGTAGGTAGCACTTGTAGCCTCCCCTCTCTCTCTCTTGCAGCAGCAGGGCATGCTACAGACGGTTGTAGGGGGAAGCAAGGGACTCTTAGCACTAGTGGGGGACTGAACAATAGGCTGTAGGTGGATCATCTATCGAGGACTCCCCTCTTCAGAGGAAACCAGTAGATGGCAGTTTCTATTTCTTTGGTGTATCATCATTGGCTAGCCTCTCCCCTCTCCAGCAGGGTGTGTGACGGTGGTGATCGTGACAACAACGATGATGACATGGTGGTAGACGACGGGCAGCACCTGCAGCCTCCCCTCTCTCTCATTAGGGCCAGCCTCTCTCTCATTGGGGCCAACCTCTCTCTCACATTGGGGGCCAGCCTCTCTCTCATCGGGGTTAGGCTCTCTCTCATCGAGGTCTAGCCTCTCCTCTCTTCGACAACGTGCATGGTAGGCACAATGGTGTGCATGCCAGGAAACAAAGGTTGTGAATGATGTGTTTGCATCATGTAGAGCGGACAACAACGACATCTCTCTCTCTCTCTCTCCCTCCCTCCCTCCTATTTTCCCCAGCAGATGGCGACAGAATAGATCTCTCCCTCTCCCTCTCTCTATAGATCCGAACTAGTGATTGCAATAGGGTTCTCTCTCTTTTTTTTCTCTTCGGCAACGGTGAAGTTGCAATAGGCGGCTTTCCTGGGTTTTCTGCCATCAACGGCAAGTTGTGTGGTAGGCGACGGTGAGGCACGTGGTAGTGGAACACTGGACAGATCTCTCTCTCTCTCTCCCTCTCCTAGCAGCTATGAGTAGCATCTGCTGCGGCGGCATATGCAATGATGAGACGGCACGAATTGGTAGTAGCAACAGGGACTAGGGAAAATATTAAATTTTTTTGCTACCTACTATGTTTTCATGAAGTCTTGAATTTCAATACAGTTGTTCAATTTGAATTCTCCCAACTTTTCAATTTAATTTATTTTATTTTGAAATGTCACATGGCCCTCTCTAGTTGAGACTATTTTTGGATTTCCGTACCTATACAGAAGGAGCCTAAGCAATAGTTTCCTCAAATGAGTTTTTCCCAGGTGTTGGTGCATCCAAAATTTATGCATCAACAATTTTCAACTGGGTACTTTGGCCTTGGGCCATTGCATTAAAGAAAGTTTCAAATGTATTAAATATTGGATTGACTCTTCCCAATATATTTACTAGAGTCTTTTTTTTTGAAAATCAGTCGGGGGATTATATTAACCACACAAAATGTACAAAGAGATGGGGGGTGTGTCACTAGTGGAGAGAGAGAGATGCTGTTCCTTCTCTTGCTGGCATTGGGCATTGGAGGACCTCCTTTCTCCTCCTTTCACCCTCTTGCTATCTGCACCTGTCCTCTTGCCTGAAAAGTTTCTTGTGGGAGTCCTTTCTTAATTTGGGCCTTAGGCATCTCTTCTGGGCTTCAAATTCCATGCAGACCTCAATATCTTCGGTGTCTTGAGAATTTCTATCCTTGTGAATTCCATGGCCTCCTCTCAAATTTCCTGTTTTCTTTCCCTACTGGCTCATATATTTCTGCTTCATTTATTTCTTTTTTGATTTTGTAGCATAAGGACTCTTCTGTTTTTGGTTCTCCCCTCACCTCACCTTGGTGAAAAGGTTCCTGTGTTGATGGGACATTAGGGATAGTCTGCGATGAAGTTGATGCCACATGCTCAACCACCTGAGGCTTCCTTCTTGAGTAGGAGAGGCAGAATCTTCGATGTGAAGGAGTACTGGCCTTTGTAGCACATGCAGTGAGCTTTGTCTCAGCCGGTGCTGCCTGGCAATGTACCAAAATCAGCCCAGAGTGCTGATGCAGCTACTGCTTCTAAAAGCATGCAAGAAAAAACCTTGGAACGTTGAGCTTGTGGCTTAGCTTGAGACATTTAAGAAGCAAAAAATGAATGGCCTGCAACTCAGATGAGTTGCCAGATTGAACTAAAAATCTTTATACAACCTCTACCATGTGCTGCCAAAAAGGAGCTAGAGAGGTCCTGGAGATTTGACCACTTACAGTTGTTTGAACACTATATGGAAAGAATTCATCCATGTCCCCTGTAGGCCCTTGGTACCAGGGACAATTACTCCTCAGACAACACATCCAAGTACTTGTTAAGATGCTTCTCCATGACCAAAATCTGAGCATCTTTGAAGGTTGTAGCATTCCCTCTTCATCATGAGTAGAATTGTGTTGTGATAAAATTCCACTTACCACGCAACAATGAAAGAAAGGCATCCCAACTGATCCTATTGAATGGTAGAGGTAACTGTCATGGTGTTACAGCTTTCATGCCGTTGCCTAATAGCACAAACTGCCAACAACCAAGGAGATGGAATTGGCTGGCTTTTCAAATAAACTAGGTGACAATAGCATTGGGATAATTTTCTGTCAACTCTGACGGATTACAGATGGCTATGGCCACTAAGATTTGCTTGCTATAATCACAAGTGAATATAAGGTGATCAGTTATCTTAGAAGTTTTGTTGTGGCATAGGATGTACATTGTATCCATTGGCATCTCCCTTCAAGGACCTTGTATGGATAGCATTGTGTTTTAGAAGCCAAGCAAACATCTTAATTTTTTTTGGCACCCGACCTTTTCATATGATGTGCTAGTTGGGCAATTTTCCATACTTCATCAACAAGAGGTCCCTTGTCCCGTAATTCAGCTGAACATGCACCCCATATATGATAATTTTAAATCTACAGAGAGCCTTCCAAAGCATGGAGTCTCCCAAGTGGTAGTGCCAAGGTTGGTACTTTTTGGAGATAAGTTGAACCCAGGGGATGTCCTCCTGGGCAACAATCCTCTAAATCAATTTGTGTTACCCAATCAGGATACAATCCTCTATTAGAGTTTGGTTTTATGTTTCTTGGACAACTCTAATTATATAAGGATTCTTTAGGTTATGAGAAAACTTAATATATAACTTATTGGTTAAACAACTCATCATTATACATCTTTTGTAATCATATTGTTTACATTCTGCAGTCATTTATTGGTTAAACAACTCATCGTTATACATCTTTTGTAATCATATTGTTTACATTCTGCAGTCATTCTTCGTGTCTTTCAATCTTGTTTCGAATCTCTTTTTCATAACGATGTCTTCTTCTTCTTAATCTTTCTTTTGGCTACATCCTTATGATACCTGCCTTTGCATGCTACTCATGATAGGTCTAGTCGAAAATTTCCTGGTTGGTCAGTCTTGTGTGGGTTGGACCTTCTTGGGCTCCTCAAAGATCCACAGCTTGACCTATGATGGACTACTACCTCAATCATAGCCTATCCTTCTTGATAGTCATCTTCTTCATTCCATCGTAACCTTCCAGATGGTCTTCTCTTCCTCTTTAGGAAATTGGACCAAATTATGAATGGCTCTTCTTGGATCTTCTTGTCCTATATAGGAAACTAGATCCGAACTTCACTCTTTTCTCTTGCAAATAACTTGATAACCTTTTGGCTTTTTGGCTCATCATTACTAATCTATGGATTGTAATGACTCTTTTGTTTGATTACATTTCTTAGTACTGACTATTTTCTTACTTTGGACGTGTATCTTCAATTTCTTGTGGTTTTGATTCTGATTGTCTTCTGTATGATGCTATGTCCAATATCTTTTCTTATGATTCATCGTTACTTGCACATAGTGTCCTCTTAATCTTCAAATTATTTTTTCACGACATCTTCTTATTCTCCATGTCACTTCTTTGTAATTGATTAATAGCTACTTATGTTCCATGAATAAGGTTGTAATGGTTTGCACGATAAGTCATGTCCTTTTGTTATGACTTGTTTACAAGGAATTACGAACAATCTTTGATATTTATGACTTGTTTACAAGGAATTACGAACAATCTTTGATATTTATGAAATTGATGATTATACATTGTATTATGATTATATTCTAAAATCCTCAAATCTTGGTATACTTGGGCCCCCACATTGTCCAAGTCTTGCCACAACATCTCAATGTAAAAGATGGGTGTAAGGACCTCCTTCTTGCGAGACTAGAGGAAATGTTTAAGCATAGAATTAATCTTGTTTACAATCATAAGCAACGCAGAAAAAATAGAAGCAACGTATTTGGTGATGGTAGAGAGAATTGAGGAGGCCAAAAGATGCATTCCCTTATTTGAAAGAAAACAATGAGCCCAACAATCAACCTGATTTTTAATATTTTTGATGAGGTGGGTCCATGTCTACAGCTTATTCCAATAAAAAATGGGCATACCTAAATGGGCATCATCACATCCCTTGGTGGTATTTCCCAAGTTCTTGACTAATAGCAAATTCTAACTCCTATTCAACCCTCTCTAGGGTCTATTTGATTTGTGCTATGTGTAGCACTATGACCTTCATACTAATCATAGTATCATAGTACGATGGCCTTCGTACTTCTGTTACTAAGCATAGTATTCATGGAAATGACAAAAAGATACGGGGAGAGTGGGTTTCCTTGTCAAAGGCCGAGTGTTGGAAAGCCCTTGAAGTCTCCCATTAATATTCATGGATGAACCACCGGTACATTGGACATTGATGTAGAGTTGTATAAATATATGGTCAAATCCTTTCTTGATCATGCTGCTCTGCCAAGCTTCCTAGCTTAAAGAGTCATATGCTTTAGCAATATCAAACTTTAGGAACATAGTTAGAAATTTATACTCATTAACTGAGTGAAGGAACTCATGGTTGAGAATAATTTGGTTCTGGATATATTTTCCCTTCACAAAGCCTGCTTGATTTAGGTGTGGACCAACCTGTCCATCAAAGGTGCCAATCTAGCTACGAGGATTGTGGAAAGACCATCATCAAGGTGTTGCAAACCTAATAGGTTGATAGTCATTAGGGGACATGGGGTTCTTTCTTTTCGGGACCAAAATAATTTTGGAATAGTTAATCTTTCTTTTAACCTCTTTTCATCGCATCATTATGTTGAAAGCATCAACAATATTGTTCTTGATAATATCAAAGAATTCTCTGAAGAACTCCACTAGCCAACCGTTTGGCCCTGGGCCTTGCCTGAACACAGAGTAGATAATGCCCTCCACACCTCATCCTTGAAAGTACTAGCAAGTATACAAGCATTGTCATGCTGATCATGTACCTTATCGACAACCACTGAAACTGGATTTGTTTATCGCCTCCTCTTATCTCCAGTACTGCTCCAAGGCCTTAGCAATGTCATTGTCCTATAGTAGTGTCTTATTACCAATCCTGAGCACTTGGATCCGTAAAATGTCTTAGCAGTTACATGGAAGAACTTGGTATTTCTATCCCTTTATTTAAGCCACAACACTGGATTTATGCTTCTAGTATGACTCTTCTTTGTAATTCAAGTTTTGAAGTTCCTACAGGAGTTGCATTTCCTCTTTAGCATTTTCCACCCCTGTTCTTGTAGTTGTTGAATATTGCGAAACTAAGTCAAGCAATTTTCTTTAAGGAATTTGAAGGGAAAATTTCCCATCCAAGGTCAGGACTAAATGAAAGTCTTGACCTTGGATAGCCCAGCCTTTAGGAGCTCTTGTGGGTCCATAGATAAAGGTTATGTGCCCCTGATTGCATCAATTTCATCTCTAAGTTTCGGTTGGCATAACCAAACTTGCTTGAGGCAAAAGGGGGTGAAATTGCCCTTGAAGGATCCGAAAGAGAGAAGAATCGGTTGGTGGTTAGAAACTCTTCAATCCAAACTAGTGATAAAAAATCCTTCCTCTCTAGTAGGGTAGCTGATCCAAGCGTGATCAATCGTTGTCATAACTAGATCCACACCCTTCCTCTGATTAGACCAGGAACACTTGCACCCTTGAATGGGAAGACTGACTAACTGCAGATCATCTAGCAACACAATCATAGACTCCATCTTGGGAGCCTGACTGTCTATGTCTTGTAAATTTTTCCCATTCATGGAGTCTCTAATTAAAGCCCCCCATGATGACCAGCAATGTATGTCAACAACAGAGCTCACTGCAAGCTTGAGCTGAGTTAGCCTTTCATATGGTTTTGTGGTTTGTAGAGATTTGTATACTAGATATTGGTTACTTCATCATAGACAGTTTGGAACTAGTATGTAGAAGAAATGTCAAAATTTTTTTCCTAGAGAGGATAGCCAGACCTCCTGCCTTACCTCTCTCATGAACCAAAAATGAACACCATCCTTTCTAGTTCAATAAATGATCCTATTCAGCAGAAATTTGTTTCTTGTAAAAAAAATCATGTTGCACTAACCTTGAAAAATCAAATCTTTTAAAGTAACCTTACCCCTTGCAATTCTAAGAGAGAATTTTCATAGCTTGCTATAAGATCTCTTGTAATAAATCTCTTTCAAGGTTCCCTGAGTTTCCAATTCAATGTTTTTGAGGGTTTCCTTCACTCTTGTTTCTTGCATTGAAGGCTTAATAAGCTTTTGTTGTTTATCAATGATATATCCTTCCACCTTTTGGAGAGTTAGCTCCCACAAGAGCTACTTGGGCACCTGTTGAAGAACTCATCTCAAACTTGAAGGTTGTTGAAAATTGGAACCATGCAATGACGTTACCCAATTTCCCACTGGGCACAACATCGGGACTAGCAAGTCCCATTGGAGGACAGGTCCCCAAACGATGATTTTTGCGAGGCCACATGGACCTTTGACGACTGTTGTCTCATGACATCAAGCTCACCAATTGTGAACAAAGTATTAGTGCTAGTTCCTGGGATTCCATTAGCCTAGGGGATGCTTCACACTTTTGAATTGATTGAAGAACCTAGAACTTGTTCTTGGTAGACATTGTGGTGGAGTGTGCTATGTACCTTTCTTAGTTGGATTAGAATTATTAGCCCTAGCTTGAGCGGTCCTTACAACAACCTGATCCTGTGAGCTTTTACTGCTAGGGCGTTGATAGGTAGCAAGCCTTTGCTTTCAAATGCCATAGTCCTCGGAGGAGTGATTAGGCTTTTGAAAAATATCACATCCTTATTTTCCCTGTTTACTGGGGGCTTGGCCACGGGTCATATGGGGCTTAACGTTTAAACCTAGTATAACAACCTCAATAGGGGCATTCTCGTTCTCCACTTTGAGGGTTTCTTCTCCTGAGGCTGTTTGGACAATTACCTTGGTCAAAAGATCAATACCTTGTAGATCCCTCCAAAAGTAGAACCATGCAAAACTCGTAGGGCTTCTTGACCGTTAATTTATCAAATGTATTGAAATCAGCAACAAACCTTGCTAGTGTTTTTCCGGAAATATCATGTGATTCCGGATTTTTTGCAAACAAATTCGTTGACAGAAATACTTCTTGCGGCTTTGTGAGATTTGGTTGATTGGATGGTAATATTGTTACATTAGGAATAAAATAATATAACTATATTACTTATCGTTTTTATAGTTGGAAAATGCACCATGTAACCTGCAAGAGCAGCCTTTAGAGACCATGGTTGAGGCCGATTCTCTGAAGGCCGCTAAAACCTCTAGGAGCTACGACGGTTATCCCGATTTCTAATAGCAGCAGCAGCTGTGGTACGGGCACGATCTCATTAGTGTAACGAAATTTGCCACGAGAGACCATAAAACTTAGATCTAGACAGGAGCCTATCAAAAAGTTGGGGGTTCTAAGCACCAGGTCTCCTGTGTGTGAGGACCTTGAAAAACCATGGATACTTGCAAGGACCTTGTCTTTGTCTTCTTGAGACTGGAATATAAACATCAAGGTATCGCTTGTAAGGACCTGGATCTTCACTTTGGAAACTCCCTGCGAAAAGATCATCACCCAACGCTGGATCTGTGTAACTTGAAGACATGGTTCAGAGGACACAGACTTTCCTAATAAGTAGAGTTGTAGAGTAGCTTCTCTTTCATCCAAAAATGTCTACGAAAAATGGACCCAAAGCTTCCATCTAGAAAGCTTTGCATGCTCCACTCCTCCCACTCCTGGCTACCATGAGGGTTTGGAAGTCTCGATGCTTCCCCCTGCTGGCTGCCCACCTACTCCCGGTTGCAGCCCCACAGATACTAATCTGTCCTACCTCTCCACCCACGACTGGCTGGAGACTTACTACCGTCTCCCTTGTCCCCCTTGAAACTCTTGAACTTGCAGCCTTTGGCTCTCCCGCCTTGCCATCCTTAGCCAAGTCCACCACACCAACGTGGCCACAGCTTCCTCCACATCCAACACCATGCAAGCACTCCCTACTTGCTCACCCTCCTGCCTGTCCACAGCCTACCTATTCTCCTTCTGCTGACTTTCCGCTGTCTCCATTGCGACACCCATCCTGCTCACAAAAGAATCCTCAACAGAATTTTAACCTTGACCAGGGTTTTTTACTAAACATGATAATAAATTTAATTTAAATATATATATTTTAAGGTATTCAACAACTTGAGATTACGAATGAATAATGGTATTGCATTATGTGTTAATACTATATTGTCATGGAAATATTATTTATTAACAAAATTTCATATAACTCCTTTTTTCATACAAGATGTTTTATTTATTTTGATACCATATACCTCTATGTATGCTAGTGTACTCTCTGTGTTTTTTTTTTGTCGGGTTGAAAAAGCGGTTGGGATGTATATTAAGATAAAATAAAACTGTAGAAAGGGAGATTGAGGAACTCTGAAGTTCTTGTGGTATCCCCATATTTACAATTACCCTCCAGGTGGGCAAATCAGCCACAGAAACCCAAATTCTGCAGCAATGCCATTTCGAAAAAGACAAAAGCGAAAGGCCATCATCTTTGTATTGGAAAGGAAGTACAACTACAAACTAGGCTCTGTGCCATGTGGATCTGATCCACGATCTTGCACTCCTCTGAGTTGATCATGTTGGAAGCCTGCTGGAAAATCTGGAACTTGCTTTGCCAATCTGAAACTGTGTTGCTTCTTTTAGTGGGCTATGATTTTTTTTAGAGAAGTTTCGGGAATGTATTAATAAAAACATGTACAACTCAGAAAGAACAGTGCACTTCTGTCACCCGCTAACGGTGGTGGGGCAGATGTGCACACTTGCAATTGGGCCGGATGTGGGAGTGCAGCAAGTCGAGCTGCACGCGAAGCTTTTGCGTGTCCACAAAAGCCACCGCCTGTTGGAAAATTTTGAACGCCTCGGCCTTTCTTCAATTATTCATATAATGATTTTTGTGTTTCTCTTTGAAATGCAGATCGATATTTGGGTGAATGCATTATCTTTTCATGCCCATGCAGATATCCAGTTTGAGAAAAATTCCAAGGTAGCTTTTAACTTATCTCCTATTAGAAATCACCCAACGAACATTACCATCATATTCTTTTAATTACATTAAGGTTTGCAAAATCAGGCCTTGAATGATGGGAGGGCAACAGATTTGAAAGAGCTTGTTAAGGTAAGTACTTTTGCATATTATTCTTTGCATGAATGCCTGAGTTTATTGCTTTTACCTGGATATTAATATGCTGTTATTATCAGAAAATGTTTGGCAATGCCTTGATAGAAGATCGGGATACCTTTATCAATGGTCTTGCAACATATCAGGAGGACATCAAGTGTGTATTCCATTCATTTTCCTATTTCTTGTTATAGTTGAGATATTGTGTGAATTCAAGCATGTCGACCTTTCGAGGTTTTAAATGTGTTGCAGAAATTTAATATTGAAGGAAGGCAAGCTTATTAAAATTGGGAAAATGAAGCCAGAGAGTGATTTGTTGTTGGATGGAAATTTAGATGGCTTAATCTTCCAGGATTCAGCTGAGGAGGTGATATAAAATATGCTGAAGATTGCGTAAATTTTTAATAACATTTAAAAGACCAAATTTCCTGATTTTGTTGATCCAAATTTTTAATGATATTCATTGAGCTGATTTATCTTCGTCGAATGTTTTAAAGATTGTGCGGTTTGAATTAAGCAATCCTCAATTTCGAGAATGGCTATCACGACTAGTTCCATTTGTCCTTCTTTTCGTTGAAGGTATTACCATTGCTCTTATTCATATTCATATGCAGTTTTTAAAAGAGTTAAAAGTATGTGTTTGTTTTTTTAAATAGTTGTATAACAAATAGTTACGGAATTAGGAGCGGAGCCTATAGATCTGAGTGATCCAAGATGGGAAGTTTACATGAAGATAAAGCAGGATACATGTAAAGAAGGAGGTTCGATCTGGAGGCTTTTGGGGTTTTGTATTGTGTATCATTTCTACCATTATCCAGAGACTACTCGATTAAGGATTAGTCAGGTAAGCTTAAGGCTTTACTCTTTAAGATTTTTATTCTACGTTTTCAATCCAACAAACCTTGATCATTTTACAAGTTCCTGATCGTTTATGGTTACAGATTTTGGTCTTTCCTCCGTATCAAGGCCAAAGACATGGTTTACAACTCTTACAAGCCGTAAATCAGATTGCAGTTGAGACAGATCTGTATGATGTAGCAGTCGAGGAACCATCAGAGGCTCTTCAAAAATTAAGGGATTGCATGGATGTAATACGCCTCATTTCTCTTCCTAAATTTATGCCCGAAATAAAGCTATCAGTTCAGAAATTGCTGAAAGCAGAGCCATCAGGACCCAAGGTACCTGAGAAATCAGACCTTAGAAATTTGTGGCTTTCAGCAAGATCTCTAAATGAAGAAGTGAGAAAGCAGTTAAAGATTAATAAGAAGCAGTTCAAACGTTGCTGGGAGATGCTTATTTTCTTATGCATGGATCCTCTTGGCTCCCATGGGAAGGCAACTTACGAAACATTCCTAATGGAACAGATAACATCTGATGTTTTTAACAAGGCAACTAAGACTTGTGCTAGTGGGAAATATATTATAGACACCAGCAAAGATTCGGAGAACAGACCGGAATCATTTGTTATGTTCTGTAGTGGAAAATCTAATGGAGATAATGTTGTTACATCTGCTCAGCCAATAGAAGATGGTACTGAAGCCTCCCAGGAACAATTAAAGGCTTTTTTGGAGGCACGTTTGCAAGAAATCACTGATATTGCAGAGAAAGTTTCTCACCTTTGTAAAATCCAGCAAATACCAATATTGTGATTCTTATAGTCTAGGTGTTTTAGCCAAATATTATACCGTAGCCGGTGTTGATTGGACAGTACAGAAATGCTGCAGTCTCGTAACTTTAGTGGCTTATTTCCAACTTGCTATATTTTTAGGATCCAGGCTTTTGGCCGATTGGCCTAAGCATGATTTGGCAGCACAATAAATTTAATATGACTAATGGGATAACGCAAAGAAGATTTTACTTGAGATCGAATCTCCAGATAGGGAAATTTCATGTATATTTTGGCATTCAAATTAGAAGTGGGGAATTGTAATTTGTTAATTATTTTTCATTCTAAAGTGTTTGTCAGTAACCGGTCAGTAATATCACATCTTGTAACATCTTGCATGTTGCTGTAAGTTGATATACAGAACTCTTAACAGGATACAGAAGACTTGAATTGATCAACTAACTAATGCTTCTGCAAAATTAGTTTAACAAATCTAGAATTTTCAATAATGTGTTGATCATTGGAATTGAAAAGTAAATTTTTTTTTAAAAAAAGGAGTGTCTAGATGTGGTTTCTCATTTTTCATGCATCGTGGCATGTGGAATGTTATTTTTGAGAGAAGGAAAGATTTTGACTAAGGGTGTTGAAACCCCAAATAATTGTATATATGGGGTATTGGAATCTTAAAATAATTGTAAGATAGGTACACCCTAAATGTAGTCTAATTACAACTTTATAATTCAGAATTTTGTACCATGCCAAGTCTCATGGTTAATATGTGAGTGAAGGTTGTTAAGGTTTAGGTTTGTGTAGGTGCAGTCAAAGGGTTGCTTAATTTGATACATAGTAGGGTTCAAGAAGGTAGTGGTCAAGCTCTTGCATCCATGTAGAATTTATAGAGTTGGCATGGCTGTGACTAGAGATAGGCAAGGAATGTGAATGTTAGTAAGCTTGTGTGCATTTGATTGTTTTCCAAATAGCAAATGAGGAACTGGAGTTTTCAGCACTAAAACAAAGGCTAACAATATGTAACAGTGTTAAAATAGTTTGTAGTTTCAAGTGCTAATAACATACAATGGTGCCAAAATAATTTGTAGGTAAATGGATTTTAAACAATGAGGTGTTAGCTTATGTGCTAAATACTCATAAGTAGCATTTTTGTTAAAATTATAAATTTTTTGGCTTGGAAAATGTTGCTAAATAAGTTTTAAAACTTCAAGTTATAAATTGAAAAAATGATAATAGTGTTAGGTTTGGTCTTCATTTAAATGATATTGTTAAGCAATATTCTGTAAATGTTGCATCACATTTTTTTTAAAGAATTTGGTTATCTTCTAAAATCTCAAATTTTTATTTAGCTCAATGTTATTACATTATTGTTTTTTTACGTAAAATATTTTTAATACAATGTTTTATTCATAACTTGATGATAAATTGATGTTTCTTTCAACATTGTCCATAGGCTCTTTTATTCATTGGCATGTAGTTATAACATGCATATGGACTTATAATTTTGATGTTGATGTTTTAAAAAATGTGTGCTTCCCTACTAAATTTATAAATCTTTTTTCAATTTTAATTTTTTGAATCATCAAAATTTGAAATAGTTATCCTACTACTCCTCTCTGATTATGTCCTTAAATTTTTTTATAATGTATTAATTGTTATAACAAGGGTATTTCTCTCATAAAAAAATGGATTGCAAAGTGCATTGATGGAGATGATGTTTGGATGCTCATTTTTAGAAATAGACTTATGCAAGGAAAACCTAAAAATGATAACAGTTAGGTTTTTAATAACTTTATTCACTATCTTTTTGCTTCATTTTTATTCTTGGTTTTCCGATCTTATAACAAAATTGGAAGACATGGTGCAAGCTTAGTAAGTACTAGAATTCCAATCATATTACAAAATCTTTTAAGGGTCCACCAACTACCCCCACCACCCCTAGTTGAAAAAAAACTTAGAGAGGTTTTTTAAATAGGAAGAGGTTATTGTTTGTGTTTTTATATTAATGAGACATAGCTCACTTGGTTGTGTGTGGCTTTTAGTTTGCAAGTGATATATAAAGTTTGATTAGACAACTATGATATTGTAGATGCAATATCGTAGCTCAATATACGATGTAGTAGGCCATGGTCATGCCTATATATACAAGTCCACCATCATGTCAAACAAGACATTTTTGCCAACACTTAGAGAATTTCTTGTAGTTTATTTTCAAAATTCTTGCAGTAAACTACAGAGTTATTTAACATCTTTATTTGAGTGGATTGTTCTTGGACATGATTCATGATTGGAAAAAAAGATCTAGATTATCCTTTTCCATTACAACATCTCAATTAGATTAAATTTACATTTTTATGCAATTTACTTTTCCATTGTCATTTACATTTCCCAAGTCATTTACGGATAATTACATTAGCCCATGATGTGTACCGACAAACCTAGAATGGACAATTTTCACTATTAGGCTATAATAACTTATATTCTCATTGTTCTTAGGTAATAGAATTCATATCCATTTCACTATGTTTTCCATTCACATACTTAGAGCCACACAACATCATTTGATCATATACTTCACTAAGAGTTAAATCATACGCTTTGCACTTTGCTAACTCTAGTGAAAAGACAATGATTGTGAACTTATCAACTTATTAGTATACCTACATGTCCCAGATGGATTATGATTTAGCCGCATAGATACACTTGTAACTTGTATGGTTAAGTATTAGGAACCCTCACTGCTCATTAACAAGTCATAAGTCCAATCTTAAGCCAACATGCTACAATACAATACTATGGAGCATAATAAAAATATATGTTAAGTGATTATGATATTTAGGAGATAGTTGATCATAGCACATCACTGTTAAATCATTCGTCTACCTTAATGAGGAAGCCTATGTTGATGGGATAAAGGAAACAAAACATATTCACACATTAATGCAAATAGAACTTATTACTGAAGGTTTTAATGTGGTATATCCTATAAACCTCTGACAATGATCATGGTAAATTTGTTTTTCTAGAAGATTAAGGCAAAGTAGTTATTGATATTATGAAGGGTGCTCCATCAATTCAAATTACAATTAAGGTCAAACAAACACATGGAAAAAGAGATAACAAGGGCATTATTATGATCAATTCAAGAATGCTATAACTTTGAAAGTTAAAGATAGCGCAAAAGCTAACTATTTCTATTTAAGATCAATTCATTCCTTTGGACACTTTAAATGAAAGATGCCTATACTAACTAAAAATTTTATTATATTATTTACAATGCTATTTTTGTTCTTGCATAATAAGACAACACTCATTACAACTCATGTCTTATTTGATATCATAATTGTTTTACTATTTTCTTATATTAGATTTCTCCTAATTATATTTTTTTTAATAAATTGTAATATTTTGTGATTCCACATCCTTGTCATTAATAGTTGAATAAAAAATGATAGATTAAAATAATTTTTAATATTTTAAAATATTTAAAAAGCTTAAATGTATGAGGATTTGCAAATTAATTAATTAATTTTCAAATGTTCATAAAAGAATATTTTTAAAAAACACAATTTGAAATAATTTATGATAACATTTTTTCATCCCAAATGTTAAGATCCAAGTCAATGTACATTTCCGAATGCTTTTCAAATATTAGGTTTTCATGGATGATGCATTCAAAATCATTACAATTATATTCCTTTAAAATATATTTGGATACAAAAATATCTGAAAATTATATGATTTTCTTAGAACAATAATGCCTACCATGAAGCATTATATGAACAAAATCCAACAAATACACCTTAATACATAATCTTCCTGACCTTCCAAATTTCTTTCTTGATAAGGATTGACATCATTCATGATTAGTATTATCTTATGAATATTCAAGAACTTTTTTGATAAATCATCTTTTGCCATGTTAGTTTTATTTGCTATACATAAGCCTTTGAAAAATAAATTATAATTAAAAATATTAATTTTCTTAAAATTTCCAAAGTCACCATTAAAATTTATGGATGTACTTGCAATGCATTGTTTCTTTCTATTACATAACTATCTTTTCAAATTTGTATTACTATAGATATAGTTGCTTAGATCCACTAATTCACTAATACATGAAGATCTTGCTAACATGGCAATGTCCCAATCATAGATTTCTTATATGATTATTCAATTTGTCAACATCAGTAATGCATATATTGCTGCAATATAATAATATTGCAAAGTGTTGTTTATGTTTTGATTAGGTTGAGACAGTGTACATTTACAACTATGATTTAATACTAAGGATGAAGTGAGAATAAATACAAAGAAAGAATTATGAAGCATAATACATAATTACACAAAGGATAATGCATGTAACTAATTCCACTATGAATTATCTTTGAAAGCATCAAACAAGAATAGAATTTGGTAAGGTTGGAAATACTTTAATATGTATTTCTAATTAATTTTTAAGTCTTCAAATTTCACTAATCTTAACATAGTTAATTTTACTCCATGGAAAATCTTAAAGTTAATAAAGAGTCCATGTTTCATGTGAGAAAAAAGGTTGTAATGTATAGTAATGAATAATGTGACTTATGACAGATGTAATAGGAGCTTGTCTTTTATGTATGAAACAATAAATATTGGCATCTTTTGAATTTTCAAGAATGATAAAGAAATTTAGTGTCATGAATCATGATGACAATTGCGAGTTGTGAGTTCATGATAAAATTATCTTATTTTGTAGAAGGCTCTCATATTTGTTAATTAATGATGCCAACCTTTGTTCGGTTTATGTGCCTTTTACTTATACATGAGAGTATTTGATAAATTTTTCTTAAAAGGGATAAGCTAGCTTTATTTAATGAAAGGTAAATGAATGTCCAACCACCACCATAGATTCGAGATTTCTTTCCATTAAAAATTAAAAGAAGTATAATTTTAAGAAATAGACAACAATAAATAGCAACTAAAAAGGAAAAAAAGAAAAACAATTGTTGTATAGTTAGATTTGTGGCTCACAATATATATAATTATAATTTATTGTTGCTTCTACTATATAATTTCTAAAGAACGGTAAATAGAAATTAAATACGAAAGTGACTAAGGACATCCTACAAAAAATCAATGGCTTTAACATTTGAAATTCCTTTAACATGCACATTTTTTAAAGGTCCTTGAAGGCTTACTCCATGCCATTATAGCCAAGGGCATGAAAAATTAATACCAAGGTTGAAGTGAGACAAAGTTAGGATGATGATAATGTTGAAGTGAGAATAAATACAAAGAAAGAATTAAGAAGCATAACACAAAATTACACAAAGGATAGTACATGTAACTTATTCAAGTATGTATTATATATAAAAGCTTTTTATTTTGCAAAACTTATTAAATTAAAACAAGAATAAAACATAGTAAGATTGGAAGTATTTTAATATATGTTTCTAACTAATTTTAAGTATTTAATATTTACTAATCTAATCAAGCTTAATGTTACACAAGGGAAAATCTTAAAAGTTCATGAAGAATCCATTTTTCTTGTGAGAAAAATATTGTAATGTATGGTAAAGAATAATGCAACTTATAACAAATGTAATATGTACTTAGGTTTTATGTAATTTTTGAGTTTATGACAAAGAAAATTAATGTCATGAACTATGATGACCATTGCAAGTTCTGATGAAGTGTAAGACCAGGTCGAGAAATATAAGAAGCCAACAAAACTACAAATCCAAGAATACAAAAACAATATAGATAAACAACTTTGCACAAACCTATCAGATTTATTAATTAATGATGATAACCTTTATCTATATCAGGTGCCTTTTACATATGAGTATTTGATCAGTTTTTCTTAGACGGTATAAGGTCCTTTCTCCAGGGAAAGGTCAATGGGCACCCCACCACCACCGTAGATTGGAGATTTCCTTCCATTAGGGACTAAGTTTAAGGGATAGAAAAATGAATAGCAATTAAAAAGCTTTTTAAAAAAGGATTCGTGGCTCACAATAAGATTATTGTTCGCTTCCGCTGTGTAGGCCCTGAAGAAGGGTAAAAGAAAGTAAATACTAAAGTAGAATATGAGCATCTTAACAAAATATCAAATGCTAAAGCATTTGAATTTTTTTTAACATGCACATTTCCCAAAAAGCTTACTCCATGCCATCACAAAATGATGGCATGAACGATTGAATTCAATGTACAAAACATGCCCGATACAATATAACCTGCGTGAGATTCTCACCATTTACATTAAGAGATGCGGAGATTATACCGCAGAGGAAGGATATGTCACTAAGTGAGTTCTCTCATGACATTTGCTAACTTTCCTTCATGTTTTCCCAATGTGGAAAGTAGAGACTTTCATAATGCCTTTAATCCTTTTTGGAATCCATGTTATAATTTGCATTTTCACCATACCACTTTTTACAAGCTACATGGAGTTTCTCTACAGTATTCTAATTCCATTAATCATTAAATTGAATCTTCACAATGTTTCATTCTGTCTTAGTTCAGTCCTAGTCCAACCAACATTTTTCTCACTATATGCTTGCTGCAATTCAAGCACGTGTTTATCCAGAGTTTCAATTTTTATAAGAGCCAGATGAAGTTCCTCATCCTTTTTTTTTAGGCGTTCCATGTAGTGTTGCTCTAGTACATGTAGCTGGTTCCACACAAAGTCTCTCTCCCTTAGAAGAGCAGAAACCTCATGCTTCCTGATGGACTTAATTCTTCGGTATTCGCTCTTCAGTTTTGCTATTTCAATCCGGTGATGATTTTCCCTTTGCTTTAGCAAATCTTTCAGACTCTGCACCTTTCTCTCCAATTCCAAGATATGCAAATTTTGTGAATCATCGACTTCCTTGTTTTTGAGAGTACCAGTTTTGTGCTTGACATTTCAAAATTGATAAACAAGATCAAAATATATACGAAAGGATAAACTACTTAAAGAACCATTTTTTTTTTTAAAAAAAAGAAAGGTACCTTCTCTTGACTGACCATCAACATGCAGAGCTCATTCTGATTACGAACTTCGTCTAAGTCCTCTAAAGAAAATGCTATACATTAAACATGAAGAAAAATTAAAATAAGAGTACATCACTGATGTCCAAAATTTGATTACATGGTTTCTGTAGTTTGCAACTACAATTTTCCTCAGCTAAACTAAATTAAATGCAACAGTAAAGACACCAAAGAATAGCATAGATATTTAAATCTTAAACATATTTTTAATAATGAAATTGTAAGTTTTGTGTCAGAAGGTTTTCTCAATATGAATCTAAAATTTGTACACAAAAAAACATGCAAGGTGATGCCTGCAAAAGAGAAATTAACATTGATAGAATATCAGTTCAAAATTCCAAGCATATGCCACTGGTAGCTTAGATGTGTCAGAAACACAGGTAGCAGATCATAAAACCTGGAAAGTAATAAGAGCACATGCATGTACTGGCTCTTCAGCCTATTGACTTTAATAAATGAATTGGCATGTTTGAAATCAGATCAATAGAAATGTGTCCCTATACCACCAAGTTCATTTTTCTTGAATCCAATTCAACATTTCCAGGTTATCCAGACATTCTGAAATTTGCCAACGCCAGGGCAAGAGTCCAATTTATATAGGATTAGTACTGAAATCTAAGGATTTCAAGAGAGAATGCTCCAAAAGGCCTTAGCGGTTAGAGTGTTCTGCTTACCATTATGTTAATCCCAAGAATGCGACCTGGTGTACAATAAAAATGTATGCCATTTTAGAGTCAGGCAGACGGGCCACCATAAAAGCTAAAACCGAACCCACAAACTCTAAAGGCCCATCCAAATTGGATGGAATAAATGCAATCAAATTTATGATAATGAATACTCCATGTACCCATCCTTCTGTTGAAGAAGCATTTAAAAACAGTACAGGTGAAACAGCTTGATCAAAACCTTTTGGATTCAGGATAGAGATGTGATTAATATCAGAAGGTTAACGAGATTCCTTCTACTATCTTCTCATGTTTCATTAGAAATGGAAGACAAAATATCGGCATTGTTGTCATCATTGGAGCAATGATCTTTAGTATTGTTCAATTGACTGGGTATGTGGACAAAAGGCTATTAACAATCAAGTATTACCCCTCAAATTGTAGCAGTTAGAGACACTTTTTACCATCCATCAAGTTCATGGTGGAAAATGAAATGCAGTTTTATAGCATGGCAACTTTCAGTCTACAACTAGTTAGGACATGTTTCATTGGTCCTATGAAAACTGCAGTAACTAATTCCACACTAATGGAACTTTTAATATTGCTAATTGCCATGACCATACTTATGAAATGTAGATCAGAATCTCAATTATGGCAATTCAAAATCATGATCCAGCTCAATATGATCTAGATTGCTATTGGAATTACAATTTCAGGAAATTTCAAGAGACTCAAAGTGATTCTAGATTTATTATGATTTGTCAATAGAAGTGCATATCATCTTGGTGCCTTTATCCCATCTATGATTGGCTGACCATTAATGTAGGCAAAGGATTTGATGCTGACTTACTATGGCCAGCTATCTACCTTATGCCATTGTCAACAGAAGCATATATCATCATCATCATCATCCTAGCCTTGTCCCAACAAAATGAGGTCAGCTACATGAGTTTTTTTTTGCCATTCGCCTCTATGAAGAGTTAGATCTTTGTTTATTTGTAGTTTCTTCAAATCATATTTGATTGTTTTTCCCACATTTCCTTCGGTCTTTCTTTTGGTGGCTTTCCTGGAACAGTGATGTAGCAACCTTTGTTTATAGGCTCATTATTTGATCTTCTTTACACATGTCCAAACTATCTAAGCTGCCATTCTTGTAGCTTATCTGAAATAGAAGCCACTCCAAGTCTTCCTCTGATGTTTGTATTATGTATTTTATCCCTTCTAGTAACATTTAACATCCATTGAAGCATTCACATTTTTGCCACACTGATTTGTTGTTCATGCCTCTTTTGTACTACCCAACATTCAGCACCATATGTCAACATAAGCACATGTTTTTCAAAATTATTAAAAATTTGATTCTTTTCTTTTATTGTTTCAATATTGTGATTCCAAATGATTCTAGGTCATAATTACAACTTACGAGTCATTTGTTGTAATAGCACTACTCTAGAGAAGCATCATTCGGCACCACCCTTGAGTCCAAAATTGGCCAAACGTCTAAGAGTAGACCCAAGATGGACTATGCCTCAACGTTCACAACACTTGCTTGCACAACATAAGTGCACATCACCCATTAGTCCATGGGTTGGGAGCATATCAAGTACTCTACATAAAATCATAATGTGACATGACCAACACGACACACACATACACATGACCACAACAAGCACACACAACCACAAGAGACATTGTTCTCCTAGAGAAGCTAAGACACATTCCTACTCTAACACATCTAGCCCTAAGCCCCACTTTCTAAGAGAAGAGAGGTGGTCCAAGCATCAAAGCTAAAGCTCCTACACAACCTACATATCATTGTGACAAAGTACATAAGGGAATCAAGGCCAATGTAGTTCTTTAGTGATGGCTGGGATAGCAAGGACCTTTTGAGAATCTCCACACTGCTTTGGCCCCCATTCTGGAGGGAAACAACCTTTGATCCACTAACAAGGTATGTTTTCTTATACTCTCCCCCGCTTGAAAGAAGCGATGTCCTCGAAACTTAAGTCTTTGTCCATACACATTTTCAAATATGGAGAGCACAATGGATATCGAGGGTATTCAACAACTCAAAATCCATTTGACAATTGTCAACAAGAAGGTTCAATAGCTAGGGTAATCCACCATAAAGCACAAATATGGAATTAAACATGACATCCAACTAAGGCTTAGAGATGCTCACACAACCAAAGTTAAGGAAGAAGAGGCTTGCCATTTTTCATGCAAATTGTACCAACCTTTCTACCTAGAGCAAGACTTGCTTAAAATGCAAACCATTTTCCTACACTTGTAGTGATGCAGAGGTATAGTCTTTTGGAGGCACTCATTCCTCTGCCTCAATCCTGTGCTTCCTACTTGAAGACACAATTCCAATCATGTGCTTCTTACTCAAAGACGCAAACTATGGAAGAACAAGCTTGCCATTTTTCATGCAAATTGTACCAACCTTTCTACCTGGAGCCAAACTTGCTTAAAATGCAAACCATTTTCCTACACTTGTAGTGATGCAGAGGTATAGTCTTCTGGAGGCACTCATTCCTTTGCCTTAGTCCTGTGCTTCTTACTTGAAGACATAGTTCCAATCATGTGATTCTCACTTGAAGACACAAACTGTGGAAGAAAAGGCTTTTTTCATACAAACTATACCAACCTTTCTACCTGGAACAAGACTTGCTTAAAATGCAAACCATTTTCCTACACTTATAGTGATGCAGAGGTATAGTCTTTTGGAGGCACTCATTCCTCTACCTCAATCTTTTGCTTCCCACTTGAAGACACAGTTCCAACCATGTGCTTCTTACTCAAAGACACAATCACAATCCTACACTCCTTGCTCATAGATGTAGTCATAATCCTACCCTTCCTACTCAAAGACATAGTCACAATCTTACACTTCCTACTCGAAGACAATCAAAATCCTCTGCTTCCTACTTGAAGACACAGTCAAATAACTATGCTCCTTGCTCAAAGACACAATGAAGAACATATACCATCTGTCCAGAGTTACCATCAAGAACATGCACTCCACCAAACCCTCTATTTCTCCACTCATGTGAGTGCTTCTCTCTTTTTTTCCTCTCTATATCCAAAATCAATTCATGATGAAGTGATCACACTAGGCTGACTATGTTCCGATCTTCTTGCTACTCACTATCCTATTTGAATACCAAATCCTCCACCTTGCACTAAGGTGGTTAGGCCCTCATGTACTTGCTAGAAGGAGTTCAAACGTATCATATCTTGCTCTTGGTCGTCACCATTAGAGATCATCAATGGATCATGAGGCTAATGCTCAACTATATTCAACCTACGATTCTCATATGGTCTATTACCACCACTTCTAACTTGAAGATTTTGAAAGCATTCTTGAGCATAATGTTCTCCACCATAGATGTAGTTGGACGCCTCGAAGGATATTGGGAGAATACTCTGAAACATGATCATTCGTTCCATGATTCTTGTTGTTGTTGAGAAGCTTGACATTTCCCATACCCATAGGATGAGGTTTGTTTACTTGGAGCTAGGTCAACATAAGAGCCTCTAAATCCACTAGAATTCACCTATGCATCCCCTCTCCAAGACTTATTACTCTCTTTCTTGCTCCACTACACCCTTACCTTTCTTTCCAACCTTGTAATTAGTCAAACTGCCAACAACTTAGATGCCCTCCTTGAATCCTGTGATTTTGCAAGTTTTGAGTTCACGATGGACCCAAGGTTTGAGGCCATTGAGAAACAGTCTATGCTTGTTGTCCTCATCCATACTTGGGATTTGTATGATGATGTTTTGGTATTCCCGAATATGCTCTTCCAATTCTCATGTATGCCGAATCTCCTTTAGCTTCGCCTAGGCTTTGTCAATGGAAGTGCTTGGACAAAAATTCTTGATCAAAGCTTCCTTAAACTAATCCCATGCCTTGATGGGTTGTCCAATCCCAACTTTCTCTTCTTGAAGAATGTCAACCCACCAGGTTTTTGCTATTACACCCAAGAATTAGGCAATAATGCAAGCTTGTTTTTTAGTGGCACATTCATACATCTCTAGGAACTCTTCTATCTCAAATAGAAAAGCATCTATCACATCATCATCCCTGTTGCCCTCATAGATTTTTGGTTGCTTTGCTTGAAACTTGGAAACCAATCAACTCAACCCCAATGCCAATGCCCTTGCTTGCATACTTAGCTGATCTTTCACAACCCCAATCTCATCCTCTAATTTCTTTTCCAAAGCCTCAATCTCATTTTGTTAGCTCTTGTACAAGGCATGTTGAATTTATAGCAACAATTGCAGATCCTAATTTTCATCCAAGAGCTCCTAGCTAGCAAGCTAGAAATCATCAACAACATCTCCAAGTTGCTTCACTTAGTTCCTCAATACAAATTTTTTAGTTAGGACAAGTTTGTGTTTGGTGCCAAAGCCCAACTCTAAAAGGAAAGGAGCTTCCATTGAATCAACCAGCTCTTGAATCATACGAGCCTTCTCTACTGCATGTAGACTACACATGATGATGTTGTCTACTTGCAACAAATGGCCCCACAGTTCTTGCTTCTTTCTAGGGGATTCATCAATATCCCTCTCACTGATCATCTCCACATTCTCATTCTTGTGCACATCCTCATACACATTCTCCTCATCGTGCACCTCCTTGTGCACATGACTACCCCAACTACCATCTACAACTACTCCATTGTGAGGATGGGAACCAGGAGAAGAATTGCCAACATTTTGGCTTCCTTTGCTCTTCTTTTTGTGCACCATAGTAGCACATGAATCACAAACAATAAAGCACAACCACAAACAATGTATCCAAAATCACCACCAACCTTGAACTACAAACCACATTTCTAATACCAAGTGTAATGACACTACTCTAGAGACCTTGCTTGCATAGCATTAGTGCACATCACTCGTTAGTCCATGGGTTAGGAGTGTATTGGATACACCACATGAAATCATATATGTGACACATCCAACATGACACGCACATACACATAACCACAACAAGCACATGTAACCACAAGAGACACCATTCTCCTAGAAGAGCTAAGACACATTCCTACTCTAACACATTTAGTCCTAAACCCCACGCTCAAAGAGAAAAGTAGTGGCCCAAGCATCGAAGTTGAAGCTCCTTTGTAAGCCTACATATCCTTGTAATGAAGTACAACAAAGGAATCAGGGCCCATGTAGTTCTTTAGTTGGGATAGCATGGAACCCGTGAAGATCTCCATACTTCTCTGGCCCCTATTTCGGAGGGAAACAACCTTTCACCCACCAGTAAGGCATGTTTTCCTACATCTATGATCTAGAATGTCTAGAATGAAAACAAGCTATAATCTGATTCGAATATCATAAGTATAGGCATGACTAATAATGTAATTTGAATGTAACAGATTCATGATTGTTTGTGCTTTGGCAGGGTACCATTCTTCCTTAGAAAACTGGTTTATGAAAGCTGAATATTTCTTGACAATTTTGTTGCAGTTTGGGAAGACGCTTAGTAGACAACTAGTTCCCAACAAGATGTAGCATTCATTTTTTTGAAGAAGGAAAAAGAGATTATAATAATAAAATAAGATTTGAAGTACAACAAGATTAGTCTTGGGATTTTAACGATCAAGCAAGCTGATAGAAAGATGTAACATTCATAAAAATGAATTACGTGAAATCTTATACCCAACTATAATGACCTTGTTTTTTTAACATTCCCAGGTACATTATCTTCGGTGACATCCTTATCTGTAGTGTTCAAATGTTTTCCATTGACTCTTCAAATCAAATTATGCTTTTAAATTCCAAGAGCTATTAGTTAAGCCTTCAATTTCCCATGCAAAAATAGGCAAGATTGTCTTCCCTCAATGCCTATACTAACTATTCTCACAACAAAAATCAAATGTTTAAGTTGCTAGACTTGGTGTGTGGTTGGCACCGTGAACAAATAGTTGTGCTTGGCTATTTGACAACCAATCACCTGATGATAAGACATTGCTTGAATCAGGTTAATGGTTGGATTTAAACAAAAAAAAAGTTGGACAATGCATTTTGATATCTGCAAGGATATTATCATGGCAATGAATTCAGCTTCTTCAGATCAAGCACTCTATGCAGGGGTCCTATTTCATTTAGCAGACACTACAGAGTGCTGGAATCCATATTGGCTTCCAAAGAAAATCTTGCAAACAGCTTGATAAAGCTCATTCTTACAGAGGTTGGATTTCGATGCTCAGAATATCTGCTCACAAATGTTCCCTTCAAGTGAGAGAGATGTTAGAAAATATGTGAAGTGAAGTTAAATCTTTTGGTTTCATGTTGACTTACCGTTGAGAGTAGCAGCACTACTGTATTACAGTTCACCTATGTTCCATATAGCTTGGAAGTGCATGAGAAAAGACACCCAAATGAATTTAGAAATAAGGACTTTTTTGGGGAGCGAGGTGGAAGCACACTTGGAACTCAAGTTGACAAATTAAGAAAAATATAGTCTTAATATATTTTTACACATTTCCAAAATTTTTTAAAGAAAAAAGTAAAAATATTTTATGCAATGATTACTAAAATAACTTAGTAAGTCAATGGGTAGCATTTTGATGTTCATTTAGGATTTCAACTGCACGTCAAGTATCTATATGAGTACGGGAGTGAGTTTCAGGAAAATGGGAGCTCAAGAATTTTTGTGAGAGTGTGCTGCTACAGAATACTGGTGTTCAGCTAATTACTACAGTAAAAAATGCCATTGCCTTTCACTATGAAGCATAGCAGTCAAACCACTTACATTTGTCATACTTGTGTTGCATATGTTCAACTCTTGGTGTACCTCACATATGTGCTTCTGTTGCTTCAATAAAGATCACCCTTTCTGTTCAAGGTATCATTGCTAATATATTGCACTCAACTTCCCAAAAGTACCCCCAAATTTACTTAAAATATTCATAGTATCTCCACCTGCAATAAGAACTTAATGGTAGAAAGAGGTTTGACAACTAGTGCTAATAGTAATTCTCGTTAACAGTTAAAAATAGACTAGCTAGGGCTTCTGCAGATGAGTTCTAGAGTTCATTCAAATATAACAATAGCCAATCACACATATATTATTCTTATGACTGGATACTTCCAAAGAAAAATGATTTTGATTGAGCCATCCTGCCTATCTCCTGGAGCTTCCATTTTCGCAGATCATTTTTTCCGACAAAATACCAAGTTGTATCCAAGTGAAATGGCAAATACAAAAGCAAGAAATCTTTATCTCAGCCAAAGTTTAGGATGCCATAGTTCAACTTTTAGAGCTGATGGCATCCGTTGAATTATCTAAAAATTTGAAAATATTCTTGTACAATGCTCGAAAGGGCACTTCTGAAACCACATAATCCATACTTGAGCTTGTTGAGTATAATGTGAATGTGTGCCTACCTCCTTAGTCATCTTTCATGGTTGTTTCCTTTTGTTTGTTTCATGTTTTATGTTGGAGTCATGTGAAGTCATGGTAGAAGTCATTAAACACAAGTAAGAGTCATTAGAAGTCATTAGAAGTCATTAGAAGTTAGTAGAAGGTAAAGTCATGAATTCTTGTGGTCAGAAGTAATGTTTGTTGAAGTTTGTTTAGCAACAAAAACATAGGAAAGAGAACATGTACAAAAGAAGAAAGAAAGGATTAATTAGCCTTCATGTGTGAGCATATCATTTTCAACGCATGCTCTCCCTTCAACTCAAGTATCATAGAGCGCCCCACCCCCACAAAAAAAGAAAAAAAAAAAAAACCCCACGGCCCCCTTTTCAATGCCATTGTAGTGTGAAAGCTTGAAGTGAATAGAAGCTCTTTTTTCCTTCCATTGTGCATGTATGCCCGTTAAGTCTTTGTGTTGAAGTTCATTTAAGTTTCATCAACTTGATTACAAGGCAATAAAATTATCCCTACCAAGATAATTAATATAATTATGATAACATTTTCACAAGTTTTACATGGTGATTTCATCTGTTATACATATAAATAAATATTAATTGTTCCGTTTAATTGGAATTACTTTTTCTGTTCTTCTAATAGATTCCTTTATTCTTCCATGCTTCCATGGGCTTTATCACTACTGCATCTTTCATACAATCTTATGTGATCTTTCTGTGGTTCCTGTTCCTATTACTATCTTCTACAGTTTTTCTTCTCTTTCTGAAGAAGCTCTTGTACTCTCTCAACTCTTGCAATTATGAGCGTGCCACTTCTCCTGGTGGCCTTCTATAGTACGGACAATTATATAATCTATGCACCTGGTTTAATTTTGGCATCTTCATCAACCAACGTCTTGGTTAAATTTTCTTCATCTTGGACTTTTCTCCATTGCATGGTTTATATCCTTGGTTGTAGGTTCAGTTCTGTCTTTCATGTTCCTTTACAGAATGGTTTTTGTTCATCCACCTTTTTGATGAATGATTATTCCATCATCCATATAACTAACAAGATGATGTTTTAGTCATATTTTAGTCATTGAATATGATTCCAAGATCGACTTCGCTCACACTCTCTCCATGAGTGTTTTCTCCTGCTCTTGGACTTGGTTCTTGTAGTTTGAATCTTCCACTTCTTTTTCATGTGCACACTCTTGTTTCCATGTGTCTTCATCCATTACAAACTCTTTTGTTTTACCTTCTGTCTTATGAAATTTCACATCTCATCTTCTTCCATCTTGGACTTCTTGTCCACTTCATTCCATGATTCTTTTTCTAGGTAGATGAATGATTTTCAACTTCATCGAGAAGTCACATCCTTCTATTTGAACTGAAGTGTCTATTCTTAATTGATTTTTGTTTTTCATTTAATTGCACGTAAATGACATCTCTTGGAATTTGTTAATTTCTTATAATATCTCAAGCTATCTTCTAATACAGCCTTTTCCCTTTTTCTCTCATTCTGTCAAGTATGAATTTTCTCAAAAGTTGAATCTCACATGGTTCTCTGAAACCGATTCTCACAGCCATTTCTCTCATAGGTTATCTCACATATTCTCACAATCATCTCACAAATTTCTCAAGGATTTAAGATTTCTCTCAATCAGGTCTCTCACGATTTAAGTCCCTAACATTTCTCTCAAGTTTCATGTCAATTGCATATTTAATTTCAAGTTTATTTTCATGTTCATGTTGTTTAATGTTTATGCTTGCTGATGCAAGAATGAATGAATTTCCTGAAGTGTTTGAGATGTTCAACTCACAATTGAACTATAATCTCTGTTTTCATTTCTAATTTCACACAAAACTTGCATAAGGGCAAGTCGTCTTTTGGGGTTCTTGCTTAACCAACTCGTTTAGTTCAATTCCTTACAATTCCTTGGTGAATTGAGCAAATTAGCAAGCCTTGGGTGCTTGAAAATTGGTGGATGCATGTTCCCATCTTAAGATTTCAAAGAGATTTGAAGCTTCTCATGTTTTTCATCTGTTTTGACTATGTTGCACAATGTTCCAAATTCCTCAAGAATTTGATGTAATTATTATGTTTGAAGCTTCACATCTTTTCTCAAGGAGCTAAATATCATATTCCATGGCTTCCCTACCTTTCTTAGGGCCAGATCTATCCTAGATCATATTCTCATTCTAAACTGTTGTATTTTGTTTTTTCAGCTTAGTTGCAGACCACACCTCACCATGAGTTGCATTCTTCATACCACGACCCCACCACAAGTTGTGTTTTTCATACCACGACCTTACTATGACTTGTGGTATAGCATTTCCCAGTGACCACAACCTATGTTTCACTCATGGTCGTCCATTTGAAATATAGGCCGAGTATCATGAGGCAGAACATTTACGTCAACTAGACCACAATTGATGGTCTCACCACGATTGGTGTTATGCATCGTGGTGAAGCGGATTGTCATTTTGTCACTGTTTTGCAGGTCCACAATCCATGGTCCAAAGACCATGGACTCACCATGACCTATGTTGAAGATACCACAAGCTGCCCGTGACTCATGGTTTGATCAAATTTTTATGACAAGTGACCTTCTCACTTGTAGTCCAGTTGTTACCAAATTTCCAGGATGATTCAAAGGCTGAAATTGCAGACCCAATAAGTTTAGAAGGACTTTATTCTGCTGTGCAACCATGACAGCGTTCAATGTTGATGTAGTGTTATGCCTATTCAATAGACAAAGCTTTTAAACTGTGTTAAACTTCAACTACAGCTTCCCAGGACACTGTAAATGTTGCTCTTTCTCAACATGCAATACGATACAATTTCGGTGAGATACCAGTAATCATTTGCTGAAATAACATAGATAAAATACCAGCGATGTGTTCAACAAAGATTATGGAAGCTTACAGCCTTTTCAATACATGTATATAAATAAATATTCCATCTTATATTATGTCTATGATAGCAGCTGTGATATTGTGTATGGTATTAATGTGACGTAAATTTTTCTCTTGCTATTGCTAGCATTTTCAGTCAGAACATTACTTGAACGTTAATTCAACACGGAAAAGGATATTCTTTTTGCACGATATATGATCCTTTTTAATAAAACGGGATGTGTCAGCAATGCGGAGGAAAATTCAGCTAGGAATCTTTGAGCAATGCACAGACTATTATCGCTAGAGAAAAAAGATGCACACCTAGTCTGAGCCGAAGCAGCAATGCATCGAATTGTTGTACGCCATGGAAGAAATTCGACTTTGCCTCCAGATACGCGTGCGTCAAGGCGCTTTCCGTGTTCATCCAATCGTTCCAATTCTACCAAGACAATGCATCAAGGAGGAGGCTTTCCACATCTAAAAACATCACCTAAAATCCTGAAGCATATGGCTTTCTTTGTTGCATAGGTTCATCGATATGACGCTTAAATTTACCTTTTGCAGGCGTCTTTTCAAAGTCACGTCGTCAAAAGCAGGCAAATTTTGCGAAGGAATCTGGTTCTTCTCCTCCAGCAGTAGACAGGAGGCACTCATACTCTGAAGCATAGACGACAAAATCGAAGTAAGCGTAGAAAAGGCAACCAAAAAAAAAAACTCTGCAAAAATAAGGTCGGTGAATGCCTCTGCCATTTCCCCGATCTGCTGCTCTGTTCGCTCCGTTTCCCGCCTGTCGCCGAGTACGAAATCAAAGTTTCTCTTCTAAACTTCATATGTGAAAATGATCCCAGGAATCCTTTTGTTTCTTTTTCCCTTAAACAATCCCAGGGATCTTTGGTAGCGCAGAGGTTTCCGATTCTCGTACTTGGCTGCTGGCTCCTTCAAAGTATTGTCCCTACTGTTCAGCGCCTAAGCATGTTCCAGTCCCCATGTTGCTTTTGTTTTTACTCTCTTCCTTTTCCTTTCCAAGGATGATTGAAGTCTTAGTTACCTTGTATAGCGATGAATTCATCTATGAAATTTTTCCTTGTATTTTTGACTTTTGGTGTTAATATTTTTAAGAAAAAATTTGGCCTTAAGTGAAGTAAAATTGGACTTCATACATTAATAACGTTATTAATACCTTTATAATATGATTTTTTTTTAAAAAAAAATGAGGTGCCTAGTCGTAAGACACAAGTTATGGGTTTCAGCAATGTTGAGTCATATATAGTTATAATTGGATTATATATATCTTTGGGTGTACCTTTGTTTCACTTATTTAAGGTTCCAACACCACCACCACCACCCCCACATGTATAGTCAATACATGTATATGAACAAATATTTCATATTATACAACCCTTGGGCTCTATTAAGATTTATTGTTTGTGGGATATTTTTTGTTTTTTTTGTTTTTGTGTGGTTTTAATCCACCTTAACAACCCCAACAATGAGGTGTTTGCCTAGTGGTAGACTCTTGATTTTAAAGCTCCAAGTTATGGGTTCAATTATGGTTGGCAATGTTGAGTTATAAAGTTCTAATTGGATTATATATCTTGGGGTATACCTATATTATAATTATTTCAAGGTACCCACTCGCAGTAGACATCAAAAGACCTATAAGATCTATTAGACAAATATCACATTTTCATGAAAAATAAGGATATACTCTACAAATTGACTAAGCACTAATGGGGGCATCAAAAACAAATTAGACAAGTTTTTTGATGTAACATTATAATGCTATCTCAAATGGGTAATTACAACACAAGAAAGAAACACATGTAACTCATCTTCAAGGGCTCCTAATTTGCATGACCTAAAAATAAGCTCTTCTCAAGGGAGTTGAATCCATCTTCCAATTTCAATTCTAAGATGATGAGAACTTAAGTGAAGCTTGTTGATAGCATTTTGATACTTAATTGGAATAGCAGCTAAGAGATAGTGAGCTTCTACATCTAGTTTATTAGATCTAATGTGGTGTAAATAAAATTATTTTTTGCCTTCTACATTAGACCATATCTCTGTTAAACCCTTTTGCTTGACTAATTGGTGAATATGCTTAGGATTTTATTACATGTCCTCCTAAGAGATATTCCATTTCCTCAACCATTGAATCCCCAAAAAATACCAACCACAGTCTCATGAATACTCAAAAACTACTTTAGAATTTTTTTCTCACCTTAAGATATGCAAGCTATGAGTGTATGTAATGAATTGGCACACGACTTCTACTTTTGAAGGTAATAATTCACATTCACATCATAATATTAAGGAAGATGTTTGCATTTTCACCTTTAACTCATTGAGAAGAAAATTTTTTACAATCTTTCAATATCTTTCTAAAGTTTATCATTAAGTCCAAGTCCCCAAACAACACAA
>MNCI01000424.1:168510-202730 GCA_015680685.1 Gnetum montanum | reverse complement strand
TGCACGAGGTCCAAGATGTGTATGGATGATTAAGGAGCGGATGCTCATCGCACTTAGGTTAGCTTAGACTTCATTTCCTATTACTCATTAGTTTTATCAAGATTATTTTCCATTGTCTCTAGGAGTAGCACTAGTTTAGGATCACATCATACATCTCACTTTGGACTAAACCATACATGACAAAGCAAATACTAGTCTAGGTGGGAAGACAGCGAACTGCGATCAATGTGTAACTATTTAGATACCACAACTAGCCTATCCACGGAGTCCAACCGGATTGCGTGTGAATGCTTGTATTCGTATGGTTGAGTGTAGGGGTACCTCGCCGCTCATCAATCAGCAACATACACCATCTTGGATTGTGAAATCTCTTGATCCCTTTGATGAAACTCTTGGTTCTCTTTTTTGAAACTTTTGAGTATTAAACATTCCCTTACTTAATAAGAGATACTTAAGAACTCCTTTTCTCATTGATCTCTACTTCAACAAATCTTTTATTTGCATCCTTAAACACCTTTGTAAATTTCTCCTTCAAGCCTACCACATATGTAGGAATTTTTACCTGTACATCATCATTGTTAGTAGAAATTGTTGTCATCACAACAAAACAAAAACCTATTTCATCATGTTCCTTAATATATTGCCTCTCTCTTAGAAGGATTAAGGAAGCATTAAATGAGCTTTACTATCTCACTTATTCAATAGTCATGGGAATCAACTCGTGGATTCCATCAGGTCTAGCTACACTTCATATATTTCTTGCTCCATCAAATTGAGCACCATTAACAAAATTCCAAGGTCTATTAAGAATTACATCAACAAAATCTATTAGAAGCACATCACACTTTACAACATTAATGAGCAATTAGGTACCCCTACACCCAACCATATGAATCACAAGTGTTCACACATGATCCAATCAAATTCCATGGATGGGACTAGTTGTGCATCCAGATCGTTATGCCTTGATTATAGTTCACTGTCTTCCCACTTGGACTACTAGTAGCTTTGTCATGTATGGTTTACTCCAGAGTGAGGCATATGATTCTTGATGTTGTTCGACCCTCAGCTACTCCTAATGATAACAAAGAAATTAATTATTTAAGTTAATTAACAATGGAAAGTAAAGTCTAAACTAGCCTATGGATGATGAGTGTCTATTCCCATCTTGCCGTACACGTCCTGAACCCACGTATCCTCTAATGGGATTATCAAGTGTTTTGCTACTAGGCAAACCAAGGAATATCACTATTGAGGTTACCAAGTGAATACGTGTTTATGCCTAAAACTCATCACACTCATTCTGCCAATTTATTAATATGCATGGAAATGTAAATATTAACTAAGTGCATGAAAAGTAAATTGCATGGAAAGTAAATATAATCTAAGTTAAAGTACTGTAATGAATAAGAATTAATCTCAATCTTATTGCCATTCATGGAGTGTCTAGGTACATTGCCACTTGAATAAAACGTCGTACAACTAACTCAGATCCATACTGCGGATGCTCACTGACTGTTCTATAAGACTACAAAATAAAATTGCAAGAGTTCAAATACTCTATTGACTAATTAATTCCTAAATCGTGAGCCCAAGTGTTATATCTATAGGCTAGCACACATTCCATGATATCGAATATCCAATAATGTAGCATGGGATTCAATATCGAATATGCGATATCAAGGCTTCGATATCTTAATTGACCAAAAATTAACTTTTTGTCAAATAAATGCAATATAGCATCAACAATATCATAGATGCAACATAGCATCAATGATATCCTAGCCAATTAATGATTCATCATATCTCCATGATTAAGTAAAAATTCATCCTCAAGTTAATAGGATAGGATTGAGCTTTCATTCCAAAATTTGGGAATGATGGAATTATTGACTGATACTAACTACTGATTGACTCTCCACATTATAAAGTTTCATTTGAGTGGATGCATACAAAATGACAGAGTGACAACAAGACTAAATAAATATTGAAGATTACAAAATTTGCAGAGGTCTTCAAGAATCTACTGAAGATGATTCTTCTAGTTGCTGCTAGTGGTGGCAAACTTTCAACATTGATTGTTATGTTGATGCTTCTCTAGTTATGCAGAACATTCTTGAAGGATCGATTGAAATTTCTTCTCATTGTCGCATGGATCTACCAAACATGAGAATTTTGAGCTACTATCTTGTATGTGCTATGATTTGTCGATGGGCATATCCTTCATTGTTCCCCTCTTAGCTTTGTTTTTGTGCTTGGCAAAAGACCTTCTGCCTTAGGCACTTCTTTTAGCATCACCTATAGTCATCAAAGGATCAACATTAGTTTTGGAAAATTTTTCCTTAATAATTAGCCCTTGCCCTTTTCAGATCCCTTAGTTTGTGTTTAAGCACAAGGTGATGACAACGTACTATGCCCAAGGTTATGAGGTAACCAAAAACATTAAGTTGTTCACATTATTTTGATCAATTACTATTAGTCACCATGATGTTCAAAAATAGGATGTTAGAAAAATTTCAAAGCGAACATCCCTAGGCCCCACAACTAATAAGCATAACTTTGGAAGCACATAAGTTTTCGAGCAATTGAAACCAAAGGTCTAATTCAGAAGATGGCCAAGAAATATTAATGGATATGGAAATAGAAAAGTAGGAAAAATTAATGAAATAGATGAGATTTAGTCCAAAATTTATGCATAAATTTAGAGAAACCATCACTAATGATATGGAAGATGTAAAGGTTAGTTCAAAGCCATGATCAACAAAAGTTATGCAAGTGGGTCCTTCCCAAAGCAAGCTCCTGCCATAATGCCCTTGCATAACCACTTCAATAGTTGTTCGTGGGCACCCAAGAAGTTCAATTTAGACCATGCCTTTGTTCCAAACAACACACAACTACCATGGTTGTGGTATTACACTATACTACACAAAACCAAAAGGCTCATAATTGCATGCAACAGTGAGGTGAATAATGGGATGAGAAGAGATTGCAGAGATCAAGATGTAAGGTACTTGACCATGTCCACAATAAGTTCTTGTGAAAAGAATGATTAAAATGATCAACATGCCTATCCATCCAAGTTTAGACCAAGTCCATACCATGAATAGTGACCTCACATTGATGTATTCCCTCCTGCTTACCACCATGAGTCCATAACCACCTCAAAAAAAAATCATCACTCCAGAAAGAGAAGAAAAGAAAATAAGGAAGGAAGGGCCTTAGTTAGAAGGATGCCCTTAGGCATGGGTAACAAATCTTTCGAGCCCAATAACTAGTGCTTGTAGCCCATTATTATTTCTAAGGGGTGTGCTTTGAATTCCCATTATTATTATTTTTCTTTTTCTTCCTTTTTTTGATTTTTTCAAATTTTTTATTTTATGTGTGTGTGTGTGTGTGTGTGTGTGTGTATTTGAAATGGGAACCACACCATGCAAACATAGAGCTTCCTTTTTATTGGTCAATGAAGGAGTGATGATACGTTCTAAGAGGAGTCATAAACCATATGAAGGAAGTCAAGAAGAAAATCCAACAAGTCCCCTTGAGGTCACACCCTTTGCCATTTCGACTTTCATTCTCTCTTTTTTCAACGTAAAATGATCATTCATTAATTATAGATTCATGAAATAAGAACCAAATTGTTTCCATGAAAAAGACCTTTTATTTAGAGAATTGGAGGAATGGATGAGGTGGTCTCACTACTTTACACAATTACTTATCCAATCATCTTGATAGCATAGCACAAAAGCCCAATGCATAGCATTGAATTTTGCATCATGACTTAGTAATATGATTAATGGAAACATAAAAGACATTCATAAACATAAAGAAAATGACTTAAGAAAAGAGAAAATTATAAAGAAAAGAAAATAAAAATATAAAGAAATGGAAAACATATTAAGAATTGGAAAATGCTAAAAGAAATGGGAAAATGATAAAGAATTGTAAAATAAAAAAGTAAAAAGCACTTATTAGTTCTTGAACCAAGATGGAGCATCTCCCCCATGACTAATCTTATGGTTGCACATTTGAGAGATGGACCACACAATCCCCTAATTATACATCACCAATTTTCCATTTATCATCATTACTAATTTAATTAATCACATGGTAGCACATCTAACATTGGTGATAGTCTCATTTGGATCATTCAGAGATGCATCTTCATTTGGACTTGAAGGGATTTCCATTTTTGGAGGTACAAATGTGTTTGTTTCTTCTTCTTTATTTTCTATTTTAATTCCTAGGTCTCCGTGTTTAATATCCTCTTTTGGTGTATAATGAAAGTGTAAGGTATCTAAGTCCTCCATTTGGTTCATTTTCTCAAGTCTAGAACTACTAAGCAGATTAATTGCGTCCATGCATCTTTGAAATAATTTTTTATTCTCATTTTCAAGCCACCAGGTATCTTCTAGTTTAGTGGCTACTACGTAGACTAGTTTTTGCTCACACACTTATTCCTTAGCTTGGTTGTGGGTTTTCTTAATATTTTGAATTTTCAATCCACAACTGCACCCTTTACTATTAGTGATGCATGGATTTTCTTGTCTCTTCACAATGATAAGTTCATCATTTATGTCTTGTGTTTGAGTGATGATGGTTGTTACCTTTTGCATATGATTAGGAGACATTGTTCTGGCAAGGAAGGATGTTGCACCATATTGGCCTTATGCTGGTTTTGATGTGCTAGTAGGTCTATGTGTTTTGTGCTTGTGTGAGGAAACTACCCTAAAGAAAGGACATTTCTGAGGTTGTGGTTGAGATCTACTAGCATTATCATTTCTGTGTATGTTCATAGCACAAGTGGCATTCTTTCATTAATGTTGTGATGTCGAACCTTCTTGTGTTATTGGCAGTGACATATGGTGGAGGGAAGTATGAGAATATTGAGGATATGATGAAGGATGAGAGATATGAGATGGTGATTCTTTAGAAGATGTCACAGGTTAATGATATTCAAGAGAGTGGTAGTAGTGATTTGAGATAGAGGAAGTGGAACTAGTCAGGGAAATATGTTTTTGAATATAATATTTGTATGGGTTTGGTTGACAATAAGGGTAGTGCTAGTTTGATGATGGCCTCCCCCATGACTGTGGGTTTTGCCACTATGATTGATGATAGTGTTGAGGTTGGTAAGAAGTCCCACTGGGATGGTATGGTTGGTTGTAGGAGTTTCTGTAATTACCTTGTGAAAAAGGTAATTTCCCAGGCACCTACTTTTGTATGAATTTGGGATTCAATGTAAAATCCCAATACTCATGTAGATGTAACATGACTAGGCAATATCCCTTTAAATGGTCATATATGCAAATGTCACATCCATCATCTTCTTCGGTGGTTGAGTTTATAGCCTCTTCTTCTACAGCCATTTTCCTTTCTACTGATCAGTGTTCTTACCTATCTCTTGGTTCCTTTTCCTCCTTTTGTTGTGGTCATTTGATTTGTTTTGCATTATTCTCTCATTTATGATTTCTACACAAGTTGTAACTTTCTCATTTATTCATTCTGACATCTTATCTAGCTTTACTTTAAGCTCATTGATAGACTTTTGTATTAGCAAGGTTTGTTGTGAAGTCACCTCATCGAGAGCTACCTCTTTTTTCTCATCATAGATATGGACCCTTTTCTTTTGAAGAGTTGGGTCCCAGTTATTTTCCTCTACATTCTCTTATTTACATAACTCTCCTTATTTTGCCACCCACTTGATTAGCCTTTGTATCTGATGAACTTTCAGTTTGTATAACTAACCTTGGGCATAAATCCCAAGTGTCTCCCTCATTTCATTATGAACTCCATCTATCATGTGGAAAAGTTGCTCTTTTTGAGAGAAATCTTGGCTGAGACATCTATGTAGTAGCGAATAGTATCTATCCAAGGCCACATCCAAGGGTTCATGATTTTCTTGCTTCCACCCTTGGATTTTTTTTCTTAGGTTGAACATTCTTGTAAAGGTTTGGTATTTTTCATTGAAAATTTTTAGCATTGTGGACCATTGGTGGATGGAACTTGGTTCCAATGATCTATACCAACTTTTAGCTTCATCCATTAGTATCCTAGGGAAGAGCTTAAGCTTTTGCCACTTATTTTTGATATTTTGCAAGGCACAGGCATTATGGAAGGCTTGTAAGTGATGTTGTGGATTAGAATTATAGCCTCTCCTAAATTTAGGAATGTTGTTCATGTCAAGCCATTTGATGCGACTATCCCTTTGATGCCTTTGGGGTATTTGAACTGCCTCCCTAATCTATGTCAAGCCCCTAGTAGCCAATAAGGTTTTATTTCTGCTAGACACGTCATGATCATAATCTATATTTCTATTTGTCTAATTGTGACGATCTTGTTTATGCTCATTTTGATGTCTTTGATTTTGCCCTTGGGTTCAATTTCTATCTTTATCTCGACCCCATAGTGGAGCTTTATCTCTATACCTATGTTCATCTTCGTCAGAACTAGAGGAACTGGGAGAATTGCCATTGCTCCTATAGTTCTCCCTATGGTTTCTTAATTTATATTTTCTAGGTTTAGAGGAGGTCCTAGGCCTTGAGGCCCTCCTTGATCTAGGACTTACTCCATCTCCTCAAGGATTATCTGCCTTAGGTGAACGTAGTCTTTGAATATAGTAAGGGTCTAAATGAGCATAGCAAACCCATACTTGAGGTTGTTCACTCCAATTTTTTTTAGTACAGATCTTATCATTTCTCCTATGAGTTCTTTCATCATGTGAGGTAATCTTGATCCTATGTGAAGAAGACATGATTTTACTTCATAACGTGTGTGACTTAAAATGTTAATATTTTCTAAGAGATAGATCATTAATACCTTTACAATGATCATGTATAATATAACTAATCTAGATAACTAGCACCATCCCCAACAATAGTGCCAATGATGAGCAAGGAGGTACCCCTACGTGCAACCATACAAATCACAAGCGTTCACACTCAATCCAGTCAAGTTCCATGAATGGTACTAGTTGTGCATCTAGATCCTTATGCCTTGATCACAGTTCGTTGTCTTCTCACTTGGACTAGTGGTAGCTTTGTCATGTATGATTTAGTCCAGAGTGAGGCATATGATTCTTGATGTTGTTTGGCCCTAAGCTACTCCTAATTATGATAAAGAAATTAATTATTTAAGCTAATTAACAATGGAAAGTAAAGTATAAACTAGCCTACAGGTGATGAATGTTTGTTCCTAGCTTGCCATACACATCCTAAACCCACATATCCACTATTGGGATTACCAAGTGCTATGCTACTGGGTGAACCAAGCAATAACATTACTAAGGTTACTAAGCAAATATGTGTTTATGCCTGAAACTGGTCATGCTCATTCCACCAATTCATTAATATGCATGGAAATGTAAATATTAACCAACTACATGAAAAGTGAATTGCATGGAAAGTAAATCTAATCTAAGTAAAAGTGTTGTAATGAATAAGAATCAATCTTGATCTTATTGCCATTCATGAAATGTGTCCAAGTACATGCCACTTGAATAAGACATCGTACAATTGACTCAGATCCACACTATGGGTGCTCACTAACTATTCTCTAAGACTACAAAATAAAACTGCAGGCGTTTGGCTACTCTATTGACTAATTGACTTCCAAACCATGCATCCAAGTGTTATATTTATAAACTAGCATACATCCCACGATATCAAATATCCAATAACATAGCATGGGATCCAATATCGGATATGTGATATCAGGGCTCTGATATTGAAGCTAAGATATCGAAGCTTCAATATCTTAGTTGACCAAAAATTGACTTTTTGTCAAACAGATGTGATATAGCATCAACGTTATCATAGATGTGATGTAACATCAATGATATCCTAGCCAACTAATGATTCATCAAACATCATGACAAACTTCAATTTTAAATTTCAAAGTACATTATTCCCTCACCTCTTAGGAAAAATCTCTAGAAAACCAATGCACTTTATAGGATCTATGATGAGGATTAGTTACCAAACCCAATCTAGAAACTATCCTATAAGAAATAACATTTTCTTAGGATCCCTAAACAATCAAAACATGAATCCATTCCCTGCTAATCAAACATCTAGCCCCAATCTAAAACAATAATTTTCTATGAGGGTGTTCCTCTTTATTCACATTTCTCATGAACGCACAAAAATTTAATTCAAAAACATCCTCAATTTTTGGAGCATTAGGATTACCTCTCTGAAAACCTTAGCTTGATGTCTCCTCCACCTTCATGATTTACACATCTTTGCCCTTGTTTGCCTTGTGAAGCAGACATTTTCATTACTTAAGTCCCCATTCTCCACACTTGAAGCATTGAATTTTTGATGAGCTGCTACCTTGACCCTTGCCTCCCTTACTTTGGTCCTTCTTGGCTTTGCCCTTCTCATCATCTTATTCAATCTTCTTATCATGGTTGCCATCCTTATCTTTAGCTTTGTGCTTGAATCCCTTTTTAAATTTGGATCCCTTCATATTCCCCTTAGAAGTTTATTTACTCCTATTTTTGAATCGACTTAATTTCTTCTCAACCTTGACTACTATATCATAAGCCTTATCAAGAATTTGTGACTCATAAAAAGACAACTCTTATTGGTACATCATTTAAGATCACCTAAAAAGATTGAAGCTTATTTATACTCCTTCCAATTTACCTTAGCTTGATGGAATAGGTCACAAAATTCGATGTAGAGTTTTTGATATCCTTGTATCCCTACCTTAGGAATTTAACTTCATAATAGTCTCTTGTCTTTGAGTGTTCAAATTTTTTTTAACCTGTATTTGATCAAAATCCAATCTTTGATGGGTTGACCTGTTCATCTTTCATAACCTTGGGACTCCTTATGCCACCAAGTAAAAGTCATACCTTCTCATCTAGATTCAGTAATAGGTATTCTTAAGTTGTTTAGTACCTCTTCCAACTAGAAATAGTTCTCAAGTACCTTCAACCAACTTGTAAAAGCATTAGTGCCATCTACATCATTGAAAGTCTTCAACTCCACATATAGAAGTCTTGCAACATTTCTAAATGCTCTAGTAAGTCTTGCCTCATCTTCCTCATCAAGCTTTCCTAAAGAAGAAGTATTTACCATAGTTGGAGCCCTCAGCATTCTCATTTAAGGAATAGGATTCCATCCCACTAGAATTTTTAGCTAATGAATTCCTACACTCCCATAGTTGGAATGACCTTCCTCTTCATCTGCTGCTTCTCCACTTGGTTGTGAAACCTCTTGATCTGAACATGCATGCTCTTCACCTTCACATATCTTGATATGGCTAGGATCGACATTTCTATCTACCTTTGTCCTGATTTCATCTAACCAGGCAACCATCATCTAGAAGGTAGACTTCATGCTCTCCATGTATCCATTCAGTGGTTGCACTTATTTCTTCTTGGGTGCGATCTAAAACTAAAAAAATTCTCAACCAGTTCCAAGCAACAATAAACACAAAACTCAACATAATGCTTCGACAACACAAAGCTTTGATACCAATAATGCTAAACTAGGCTCACTTCAATAATTAATCACCTTCAAATACCAAATCCAAATATTATGTAAAGAAAAAACTTTTTGCTAGAAAATAAGAAAACTAGCTATCTTTAATTAATTTATTAGAAGATTACAATGGGGTTCTTAAAACCCAATAGCATCCAAAACCTTTCATACTCAAATGATATTGTAGAGCATGAAGCTCTTCAACCACACAATTATTGTTCTCAATGTAAGACACAACCAATAGAAAATCTCTTCCATAACCTAGGCTTGAGATCTTGACTTATAAGTAAGACATAAAAGAATAAAACACATAGACTAATACATCAAAAGTTGACCTTAGGGCTACAATCACCAAATGCACTCACTCAATGTACTCACAAACCCTCTCTTGCTAAGCTCTCCATATTCAAAAAATCTCTTTCTGTTTCATGATATTGACAAGTATGAATTACATTAATATTTATGGATAGCAAGAAGTCAAGAAGCCTAGAAATCTTTCCTTAACTCAACTTGAGGTTTTTCAGTATTTCCATAGTCTTCTCACTTTTTCTTAGTTGTTTCCATCCTTTTTCAACTTACCCTAGCTATTTCTTGAATTGGGATGAATGATTTTAGAAGTTTTTCTAGCTGTACAGGTCATCTTTAACCTTGGGAAGATGTCTCTTATCAAAATCAACTTTTAAGTGAGATGTCTCTTGTGCAAGAAAGATGTCTCCTTCTAAGACAAGACATCTACTATTGGTAGAAGACATCTTGGGTAAGGTGTCTTTCCTAAGAAGACAACAAACTTAGCAAGACATCTCCTCTAGCTCCAAGACGTCTTTTATTGGTAAGAGATCTTAGCCAAGATGTCTTTCTATCCTCCAAAATGTCTTCAATGAACTCGAAACCTATGAACACAAATGCAAGGAAGAAACAAAGGGGATTGAAAGAGGTGTCCCTATACTAGCTCTTCCATCCTTGAAAAAGTAAACTCAAGTGAATAGGGAAGTACAAGTGTAAGTGATATCCCACTCATGAAGCTTGATCTCATGGACCCATATAGCATCATCTATAAACTGATCCTCCTAATGAATCAAATATTCATGTCTCTTTACTCCATGAGTGCTAGAAGCAACCCTCCGCTTGAGCATAATTTCCTTCCTCTCCATTGAAGGCATGGACTGATCAATAGCCCCCTTCAACTCATTAATGCTATTTTAGATGGTCTCCTTATCAATTGGTCCATGATAGTGCACAAGATCTGAAACATTAAACATAAAATACATACCAACATATTTTGACAAATCAATCCCAAAAGCATTATCATTGATCTTAGCCTTGATTTTGAAAGGCCTCATCTTCTGGGCTTTCAACTTGGAGAAGTTAACACCTCTCAATTACTTCTCCTTTAAGTGCACCTAAACCAGGTTACTAATGACAAAATTAGGATTTTGTTTGTCATCATTCCTCTTAAGGACTCTCTCTTTAGCCTTCTTCTCAGGATTTGATTGTCCTTGTGCATGGAGATCTCTCATCTCTTGTATAAAATCAGCACTAAGTTGAGCTTCATCATCAAAGCTCATCTTCTTCTTAGTGTTTGGAAGTGTTTCACTCATCCTTCCTCCACCATCAAAGTAACAATGTAGATTACCTTCATGTTCACCATCTATTTCATAGCCAAGATAATCAATTTTATCACTATCAGTATTCACATCCACATCAATAATGATCTTCTCGTTATGGCTATCATGAGAGATATCATTATCAAATACAAAATTAGACATATTACTACTGTTAGTCTTACTCTTACCAACAATGGAATCACAAGTTACATTGCTTCAATCATGCACAACATAACTCATAACTTTATATCACAATTACAACAATGATCATGATGATCATCATCATAATGGAATAAACCACTACCAAGCTAAAGTGAAAAGTGAGAATCCAACATACTAGTTTCCACATAAGAGACATTACTACCATCTACAAGGTAAAGCTTAGAATCACTTACCTCTTCATGGCTTCTCCTATCCATCTTTGGTTCAACTTGATCTTTAACATATGGCTATTCAATTACATCGAAGCTTAAAGCTTTAAGATTTCACATAGGAGTCTCCAACTCCAATGGTTTCTCCTCTTCAAATGAATCATTAAGAGCTTCTACATTCCACTTTGATGGTACCAACTCAAAAAATAAATTCTCCTCCATGGCTTGAATATCATATTCATCATCAAAGAAATCATTCTTCCACATATCTTGACTAGAAGACTTATATCTCTACCATGAGATAGATCAACTTGGCAAATAATCATCTTTACCTTGCCACAAGGTATAGAACAATTGCATAAAGAACAAGTATCATATTCTCTAGTGATGTTCTTGATCCTTCTTGAAGAAGTCCCTCGATCTTTGCCACTCCTTTGGCCTTGATCCTTCACCTCCAATAACTTATAAGGTAGGAACTCTGCTTGATTAGCAACATATATCATCTTGGACTATGAATATTTTTTGGTCCCTTTGATGAAGCTCTTGGTTCCCTCTTTTGAAACTTTTGAGTATTGAGCATTCCCTTGTTCAATAAGAAATACTTGAAAACTCCTTTTTCATTACTCTTTACTTCACTAGACCTTTCATCTTCTATCTTGAACACCTGTGGAAATTTCTCCTTTAAGCCTATCACATTTGTAGGAAGTTATTTGTCTCTTAGATTAATTAGCAAAAATATATTGTTTATTGTAATGACAATATTGATGAGTGGGCTACTATTAAGCTTTGGAAAAACTTCAGAAAATATTTTTTCTTTAAAATTTTACTAGTACCTTTTTCTTTTTAAGCCTAATCTTACTATTTTGTGCAATTATGTGGTTGACAACATTGAAGAGAAGCTTGATAAATGGAAATAAAAAAATCTCACATTTACTAGTAAAGGTTTAGTTATTAATCAAATGCTTCAATCAACTCATGTTTATTAATCGAGTTGTTGTGCTCATTCTAAAACTTTTTATGAGAGATGTAATCATATTATCCATTGCTTTATTTAGTCTACTAAGCAACATAGAAAAGGTTTTTTCAAAGTTGCTTGGGATATTTGCACCAGTAGCAAGAAAGATGGAGGACCTAGCCTCATTAATTATTAAAAATAGGGTATTTCTCTTATACTAAAATGGGTTGTAAAGTACATTAATGCAAATGATGTTTAGATGCTCCTTTTAAGAAATAGACTTATACAAGAAAAACCTAAGAATGATAACAATTGGTTTTCTAATAACTTTCTTCATCATCTTCCTTTTTCTTAGGCCATTTCTATTCTTGGTTCTATAATTCTTAAGCAAATTTGGAAGACGTGGTGCAAGCTTAGTAAATCTTCGAATTACAATCATATTACAGTTTCAAAAGATATGCTTAAGCAAATTAACCCATGGTGGCTTCCTTTTAATGAAGGGGCTTGGGTTCTTATTGCATCTTAATTATGTACTACTTGGAATAGATTTGGTATCATTGCAATTTCTTGTCTGCGTATGTATGAGAGATGGATAAATTGCAATGAAGCATTTAGCCTCTATTGTTTGAATAGAAAGAGGAAAAAGAATTTTTAAAAATTAATTTCTAATCTTGAGAATTTATTTAAAGTTGACAACAATTTGCATTAGGCTTTTCCAAATATTTTTTGAAAGGATGGTAAATATATTTTTCTTTTTAATTCTAAATTTTTTATGAGATTATTACAAACAATGATTTTATTCATAACAAATTCAATAAGGCTTAGAAAATGGAATTATCATAATACTTTTGGATGAAGAAAATAAAATATATTTGGATAGCTCCTACATTTTCTAAAATTGGTATTTTTTTATGATGTCCTATTCATTAAGGTCTTCTTATCACCACTCATCTTGAACATATGGAAAATGCTTCTCCTCAATGTCCTCTTTGTAGAAGTAAATGATTCATTTTCTTATGTTTTTTTTTTGAGTGTCATGTTGCTCAACATGCTTGAAAATGGACATCCAACATTTGTAATAACTTTCAACCAAGCATTAATGAAGTCATTCTTGGTGATCATCTTACTTTGTCTACTTCATTTTTTTACCTTTGGAATTGTCTTCAACTACTTTTTCTTTATTCTATTTGGAAGCTTTTGCGTGCAATTATTTTCTAGTAGCAAGAGCATAACTATAGGCTCTCTTCAAGTGTCAAATACTAGATTTTCAAAGATATTGCTTTTCAATTACAACTTCAAGCAAAAAAGCTCCCTATGAAAGTTCAACAATTAATTTGTTTTCTACAGTATTAATTTATTTTATTTTGGATACTCAAGGATGATAAGCTTTGATCTTTCATTACTATTTGTTTTTATCTCTAATTGATGTATTCTTTTTTCTTTAAAGAGAGTTTTTTTCCTTCTCTTTACAAGAAAACCTTTATTAAGAAGTGAAAACCCATGAGGGTGCTTTTGAATAAGGGCAATGCTTGATCTTTTTTCCTATCCCATAGAGGAGGTTTTCCATAATTAATTATAAGGATGAAAACCTAAAAAGGAATCCCCAAAACTCTTGGGCTTTTTCTTTATGCTCTCTCTTCGATAATTTGATGTACTCTAAATTTTTTAAATATTATTATTCATATTTGGAGTTCAACACCCCCTCTAAATTATTATAAACTAATTAACTATTGAAACTAAATCCCATTTATTAACTTATAGGTGTTGCCACTCACAAGCCATAATTAGATTATCTATGACATTTATAACTTGAACACATAAGGCTATATGCAAATGTTGCATGGGCTGGGGGGAGGGGGGAGGAGGAGAGAAAGGGATGTTAAACCCCAAAAAATATTAATAATGAGTAATAAAAATTCAAAATACATCACATGCTTGTCATTACGTAGACAACATAAAAAAATATTTTAGGATTGTCTACTCCAGTGTACAACCTTATAATTAATGTTTTGAAAAAATAGATAAGAAAATTAATTATCAGTAGATAGGAAGGTACTAATTGTAATAACATTTATATCACTTTTCAACATTCACACTTGAACTTAAAATAGCAAAATAATTCAAAATAGAGAGTTGTAGCTTAATACCAATATTTATATCAAAGTAAGAAAACAGTAACACATCTTTAAGAAGATTTGTACCTTATCGCTTGTTATTAATCTTATATTGAGAATCTTTACTATTAGCTATAACCTTCTTGTTGACACTAGTTTTAATCTTTGAATTAATAATATTCTTGTTAGAAAAGGAAAAATTTACCTTAGGAGTTATATATTCAAGTTACTTAATACTTTCTCTAATAGTAGTAGACATATACATATGAGCTTATGTCTTTTTTTGGATTCCTTATTGTCATTTAGTTATTCTTATTATTGACATTAACTTAATTTTTTGTATTGTTTTTTAAAATCATTTTTATTAAGTAGAAAAGGACAAGCATTAAACAAATATCCTTCATGATGAGAAATTTTGCAAAAATTAGGAAGATTATAATATATAATTGGTTGAATATAAGTATTTTTATATGCTTCTAATATCAGCCAAAAAACGTCTATGAAAACAAAAAGTTATAGAAATAGAAGACTAATAATTTCTAGCTCAAGTTTTTGAAAAATCAATGGAAGATTACATAACTCAATAAAACATGGAACTATAGCATATTCTTTAAATAGAAGATATAGGGTCTCTTAAATGGAGAATGATCAACACTACATGTTTATGTATAAAAGACCCTATATCTAGAAAAAGGAAGTTATATAAAAGTAAAGTGAACATACAAGCTTTACATATAACATGTATATGTTATATACTTCATCTTTTTTTCACTGCCATTTCCACTTCATCTTTTTTTTACAAAATAGAAACCTATTTTTCTAGTTTCTTCATTTGAAAGTTATTTTTAACCCTATTTCTTTCATTCTAAGTTTTTTTTCTATTTCTGAATATGTATTGAGCCCACGTGTCAAGTTTCATATGATTCTTTTGCTTATAAATAGATTGTAACCTTTGGTACATCTTGTTTGGGTTCATGGAAGGTTTTTGATGCATGAGTTAGGACAAAGTGAAAATATATTCTAATCATCTTGGATGAAAAGAAAGCCAATAAAAAGATTTTGAAAGGCCCTACAACATTGTAAGGAAGTTTATTTTATTTTATTTTTCATGTAGCCATCCTATTTTGTTATAAATATAATACTTTTTCTTTTTGGTTTCCTAGTTTTTTGTTATTTTTTTTACAATTTTAATTATTATGTCAAGACTCTACTGAATTTTTGTTAGTTTGGGCTTATTTTTATATGGAAATTTGGATTGTAATCTTGTCTAGATCATTTTATGTATTTTTGATGAAATTATGGAATGTGTGGAAACTTTAACAACGTTGCTTCTTGGATATTTTATGATTATTTTGGATTAGCCCATAATATAAACAAGATTTTGCAAGAATTTTCTAGAATTTGGTTGTTATGGACTTTTGGCTATTTTGGCAGTATTTTGGATTTTGAATATAATAAAATAATATATATATATATATATTTAAGTTTACTTACTTGGTAGTAAGAGCCACCAATCTCTTAGGAGCCCCCATCTACATGTAGTAGTGGAGTGTTCTTTAGTGAAACCCACCTCATAGAAACAAGGATTTAGATTGATTTCCTATTTTGAATTTTGATTGGTAAGTTCATGTAAGCCTTGGAAACTAGCTAAGACCATGGCACTAAGTACTTGAATCTAGAGGTGTCAAAACCTATACTTTCGATGATGCATGTTTCTTGGTCATTGAGAATTTTAGTAGTGAGGCTATTGCCAAGACCTAACTATGAGTGGCGTGTTTAGGATCACGAGAATAATTTGATATTCATTGGAAGTAAGGGTAACCAAGACCTATAGAGATGCTTGGATAAAATTTATACTCTTAGGATTTTTGTTGGAAAATTTGTGACATCTTTAGACATTAAATAGTTAATAGCATAATCTGATGTCAATAGTGAGGTTATTCCAAGACTTATTGAAATATTCTTTTGGCAATAAGAGTAACCAAGATTTATTCTTAAAAAATGCCTAATTAAAATATATACTCTTTGGATTTTGGTTGAAAAATTTGTGACATCTTTTGATATTAATAGGATATCATTAGTGAGGTTATTCCAAGACTTATAAGTATATTTCTTTGGTAGTAAGGGTAACCAAGACCTAGCCTTCAAGATTCCTAGATAAAATATAAAATATTTGGAATTTTAGATTTGTGAAAAATTTATTTCATTTCTAAACTTCAAAACCTTTTTGAATATTTTCTTAGAAACCTTTGTCTAGCTTGTTTCCTAAGAATTCTAGCCTAAAACTCTATGCTCAATGAATAGAAAAATGAAATAACCTTTCTTATTTGAGGAGTCATGACTTTTGCATTTTGATGTAGATAGGCCAAAGTAGCCATAGAAACATAAGAAGAGGGACTTGGGATGAAAGGTGAATTAATTCTATACAAAATAAACCTTTTGGACTTGAAAAATAACTTTTATATTTTTGTAAAATATAAACCATATACACTTTTTGGATACTTAGTCATGTATCTACTTTTGTAAATAAGTAATAAAATATGATAAATATGATATTACCGTCCATGTCATTTGGATTGTAACATTGCAAGGATCACTTTTCATTTTGGCACACGTTATATGCTTGGAAAAATTAATATTATTTTATTATATATTAATACTTTATTAATTAATATTTTTAATTTATTATTTAATTTTGTAAATTTCAAATGTGAATATCTTTATTTATAGAAGTCCAACTGAGGTGAAATAAGTGCTACTTGAATCATCATTTTGTGTACTATTTAATTATGTAATCTATTTTATTTTTTGAAATCTAGATTTTTGTGGCCTCACTAAATTTCATTTCTAATTTAATTTAATTTAATTATTTATGCAAGTAATAAAATAATTTTTGTTACATTATATTACTCTACTATATTTATGCATCTAATTTATCATCATCATTATCCTAACTTTTCCAACAAAATGGAATAAGCTACATGAGTTCCTTTTCACCATTTGTGTGAGATCTTTGTTTATTTATAATTTCTTCATATCATCTAAATATTGTGGATCACATCTCAAGAATGCCCTAGGATATGCAACATTTGAAAAGAAACTCATTCATAAGATTTGCAAGGTTTTATAGCTGATTGCCAATCTAACACTAATTCTCCTTCTTTTGTATTTGGGCTTGGGACTAGGATTGGTGAAGTTATTTATGCATCTAATTGATTATTTTTATTTATTTTAGGATTGCTTCCTAAATTAGTAAATCAATGTTATCTTTGGAGTTTTGTAGCATTTCTATTAATTATTTATAGGATTTTATAGATAATTAATATGGGTGTTATGCTCTATTAATTCCCTTTTGTAATGGTGTCACCCTTGGAAACATTGTTCAACACCACCTGAGAGTTCCAATAGTAGCAATGAGAGTGAGGAAAGACTCAAGTTGGACTACGTCTTAATGCTCAACACCCTGTGTCAAAACATAGCACACAACCTGTTAGCCAATGCTTAGACATATTAGTACTATCATAGATAGCAATTATGTAACTAGACCAACTAGTCATACGCACACACATAGACACACAACAAGCACATAATACACTAACTCCCCTAAAAGGACTATGATACATTCCTATACTAACACATCTAGTCTTAAGCCTAACTCTAAATAGAGGGTGATAGCTTGAGCATCAAAGCCAAAGCTCATCCACAAGCCTACATATCCTTGTGATGAGGTTCACAAGGAATTAGGGCCTATGTAGTTCTATATAATGGTTCAAGTAGCATGAAACCCAAAGGATCTTCACGCTCCTCTTGCCCCAGTTCTAGAGGGAAACAAACTTCGATTTACCAACAAATCATGTTTTCGTCTAGCTTTTTCTTTTGTGAATATTTTCCTTAACTATGCCCATTGTAAACTATTTTGGCCCGTTTCTTAGCTTTTCTAACATTCTTCTTGGTATAGAAATTTTGCATAAAAAAACTCTAACTAAAACATAACTTTAAAGACTTGGAAAATGACAGAGATAAAATTCGGGTATTACCCAAAAAACATGACATCAAGTTATGGCCTAATCTTTTCATAATACTTTTTATTTGCTGTCTACCATTTTGGGATTCACTATGAGTTATCGATCATCTTTGAACATTTGGAATTTATGAAACTTTTTGCACCTCCTATGCAAAAGACCTTGCACAGATAGATTCCTCAATTTTGAGTAGAAGCTAAAAGGTCCTAAAGTGGCTAAAAAAATTAATGTATCCATAGCTTGGAATTAACATCTAGTTACTAGTACATACCTCTAAGCCCAACTCCAAACTAGTAAAATACTCAAGGAAAATTATTTCAAACTAATTTTCATTTTTGTTCTATTTTATTTGAAATTTAGGTTTCTTCTTCTCCATTACTTAGTGTGTTTTTTTGTTATTTTTATTCTTAGAGTCATCACTTCACTATGTAATGAATTTTTGTTAGAGGGTTCCCTTGACTTTTGTAATTCAAAATGTTTAGTTGAGTGCTTGTGTAGTGATAATAAAGCTTATGTTTTTGGTTCTCTTTATTTCCATGTATGCTCATGAGCCTAAAAATGACATTTTAACAAAAAAATTAGTTTAAATAATTTACTTCAATAGTTTAATTAATTTGACTATTTTAAATTGTTGTACATGTGTATGTTCATGGATTCATTTATGTGTGTTTACTTTATGATGATTCCATCTTGCTGAAGAAAGTAATGTTTGTATGGCATAGTGTTAGGCCATCAAAAATGTGGTTGAGGATATCTTTTAGTTGCTTTCAATATACATTATTGTATCTCTTCAATAAGGAATTGAAACATGCCTGTATGTCTATTTCTTTTCTTAAATTTATAAAGACAATAAGACATAGAAATTAAATTTATAAAGACAATAAGACATAGAAACAAAACTTAATTGTTCATGATTGTATATGTAGCGTAATTGTCTCTAAGACAAAATGATTTGAAAGACTCTAAATTGTTTTGAGAGAAATGAGTGCATAATTAGTGTGTAATATGCATAGAACAATACCTCTAGGGTGGCAAGGTGGTGCTAGTAATGGGCAATGAACCCAACACCTATAGTTGTTGATCTTGTGACTACACCAATGAGGCTATGGTCCACAATTAGCACTTGATTTATTTATGGTAGTTGAAAAGGGTGCTAGAACCTAAGACAATTTGACTGTAAGTACCCTTCAAGACCTATAGCCAACATGATACTTTAAAAGAATTATAGAAAAATATTACAATGCCTCAAGTATGAGTTAAATTTGCAATTTTTTACGTATAGAAAAAAATTACAATGCCTCTAGGATGATTTAAATTGTCAACTTCTTAACTTGTAAATCCTACCAAGACAAGAAGTTAACCACTTGAGCCACCTCACATTGGCTATTATGGTAATTATGTTTTGCTTAAATTCCACCAAAGTATTATGTTAGCTTTATAGCTTCAAGGTACATATAGTCACGGTTCTTCTTCTTTTTTAGGGGTTCTTCTTGATTTGAAAACTCCTAAGTCATAGATTTGATTCTAGTAGACAATGCTAAGTTACAAAGTTTAAATCAAACTATATTACAATTTTTTTAGGGTTCCATTGGATGATTTTGCTTTTGAAACCCATCTATAGTGGTTATGGTTTTATAAAGCTGGTCAAAATCTCAATCTTTTAGTGTCTCAATTCCAATAGAATTTTGAAGTTAATTAACAAAGTATTACAAGTTGCATTCTTACTTGTATCATAAGCATAAAAGCTCCAAACAAGTTACAAAAGGGTTGCATCCATAGATAGAGCGGAGTAGTCAAGATACTCAATCCAATGCCTTTACCTTAATATATAGGTAAAGGGTATCTATATTTAAAAGTTAAATCCACAGCCTGGCATCTTTGTTGTGTATTTCATTTATCTTCCACGGTATACCTAGAAACTATGCGTCGGAGATTCGCGATTCCGGATAAATTTTCACTACCTGTTCGCATCCAATTCGGGAGCACGTACAGAAGCGCAGCACGTACAGAAGCGCATTAAATTCGCAATGGGTACGTAGTTCATAATTTCCAATGAAATTTCGTCTGAATTTGTACATATACATTGAAATGGTAGCCTTGCCTTGCCTTGCCTCGTCTCTTATTTTAGTTCTTGCCATGTCTGCATTTTACATTAAAATCTTACATATTACATATCTTCTCCTGTTCTGAATCATACCAAAAATTTCATTTCATTGTTAAGTGGTAAGCAAGCAATCAAGATTCATGGCATCGGCATGAGACGGACCACAGAAAACAAGGGAGTACGAATAAATCAACAAACACACGGAAATCACGAAAGGGATACTATGGTAACCAAAGGCCGAAGGGGTGTGCGAGGAAAACATTGCATTTGCATGGATTCGCCTGGCTTTGGGAGCGTCAAAAGATTCTGCCATGCCATGACTCACATTCACGCGTGCGTGTTTATTGTTCATTGCTGGTTTTTGCTCCTTTTCTCGTATCTCTGCTGAAAAAAGAAAAAACAAAACAGGGTCATCATCATGGCTCATGAGTCACGAACATGATGATTGATGGATGCTTGTTCAACTTTTTTAAAAATTTGTTTGCTTATAAAGCAACGAAGCCCACCAGCACATCGACAATGGCCATATGCAAGTTCATGGCGCTCTGGTTTTACTTTCCCCTTCATCATGACTAGTGGCGATTTTGCCAGCATCTGAAAGATTTCTATCATTGTAGGTGAGATGAGTTGCTGTGCCTAGTTTAGTTAAGTTGTGGATTCTTATAATGCGGTCATCTTCAACGTGACCCTATGGTGCTACTCACAGGTAGTCGTTGAACAAAAGTATTAGCAAACCTGATTTGTTATAAATTTGATTGAGGCTTGAAGCTTAATTTCATTTTTGGAAATATTGGATTGAGTAACAAAAAGAGTTCATTTTATTGCTGTCATTTTCGTTGTTGCAAAAATTATATGTTTGGCCAGATTATGGTTCCTAAGGAAATGGATTCAATGCCCTCCATACCTTTGCAAATTTTTTTGCTTCAATTTAATGGTGATATTGCAATCTTGTGCAATTTTTAAGCATTAACAATATTTTGGATTTACATTGTACTTGTTCTATATTTTACAATGTATTTTTATGATATATGAGATTTAATTTTTTAAAAAAACTAATATATTTAAATTTTTTCTCCCCGGCTACGAACCCGTCCCCACTTTTTCTTGAGGCACACGTATCCAAACACGTTCAGAATCACAAATCCTCGATTCCTTGCTTCCACGAATCGGATTCTTTTGATGCATAGCCTACAACACATCGGTAGAGTAATTATGGCTCATTTGGTTTTCTAGTGGCTCGAGCATTTTGCATAATTGCTTACTCGTTGTGTCTGAAAGCGTTTTTTGGCCGGCTTCTTTTGGATCCATTTTCTCTTTTTATGTTTTTGCATATTACCAACCGAACATGCATCCCATGTTATTTTTATTTGCCACAGGATAGCAGCGATTCAGCGAACAATTTAGGTATGATTCGGCGGTGCACCGGAAGATTTCGGTACGATTCTTTGTATGTCTGCAGGATATATTGGCATGTTCTTGCACAATTAAAATATTATCAGAAGGGCGCCGCGCTTGTGCAATAACAGCGCGAATCCACAGCAAACTAACATTATGTTACCCACATGGCGTTTGACGAAACGGACAAAAGGAGCGGCGCCAAATCTAAGCAAACCAAAAGCAATTCAAAGTTCCTCTCGAGATGGCTCTTGTACCATAAATAGAACGTGCCATAAAACAAAATGAAAGCCACTTCAATGCAGAGAAAACGAATTTACAATCTTATTTCTTACGTAGACATGAAACTTTAAGCAAAATAAAAACTTATAAATTAAAGTAAAAGGATCAAATATTCTTTAAATTATTAGATGTTTTTTATAATAGAGTTATAAAATTGATAGTAGTTCTTTAATTGCATACAATTATACATACATTAAACTCATACATCACTTTGACTTCATACTAAACAAATCTAACATATTCCTGCACTAAGCCTCACAATTGCCAAGCCAATTCAATACCAAAGACCTTCTTTTCTACTCCTCAACATTAGTTAAGGAAGATTTTAGAAGTTTTCTACATTTTCCTAAGTTATTAAAAAATTGTCAAAAAATCAGTTTGACCTAGCAACATAGCCTACCAACCATTATGGTAAATCTTGCAAATGGTAACATCATCATGAAAAAGGAAAATTTATTCCTTTTATCCTAAGCTCATCGTCACATTTGATCTACATAGTAAGCTCCATCATTGTGTTGTCATCTTATAGTGATTGAATTTGAAGCAACATAGTCATTACAACTCATTGTAAGTAACAGGACCTTGTAACATGACTCAAAAGCTTGAATCATTCATTATTCATGTTAAAATGATAAAATCAATACAAGCTCAAAAGTTTTACACATTACGGACAATTCAATATTACCATAGTATTGTGATAGTAGATGATATCATTACATAAATTTACTAATTTGTATAAAATTTTAACGAGTCACTACTTAGATACTTGATAGTAATATGATAATCTAAGTAGTTGTGCATCAATATGTGGGATGAGACAACACCTAGTTAAAAGAAATACTATGTGTTGTAGATCATTTATAGTTAAATTGCAATATTTCACAACAAAGTGATTAACTTTGCAACATTCATATTTTTTGTACAATCTTAGTAATCGAAGAAAATCAAAGACATATCATAATCCAATGAATGATGCTTTGTAATTAACTTTTTCATTATTTTGAAATCATTGCTAAAAATTCGATATAGAAACCAAATTATATATAACTTCATTACACTTATTGTATTTAGATTTTAGCATTTTACGCATTTATATGAATATTACAAACTACCACCAATGCTTCATCACTTAATGTCACACTCTTATGTACTAAGATCATCACTTTGCTCATGATTAGTTTTGTATCATTATGTTGCACTAGTTGTTTTCATGATTCTTTGCAACATTGCTTTTAACCCTTAAGATTCCTTAGCTTTTGTGGGGGAGACATGCACATATTTGCTCACACTTTGTGTTGCACGTAGGCGGGGAAGTCAACCAAGACAAGACAAAATGTGGCAGCATGAATTAGAAAAGAATGATAGAAAGGTGGAAGAGTAACCTTGAAAGCTGAGAAATGATTATAGAAGTATCACATAACTTCCTAAGACAGTGAATATGTGTAGTGTGGTGGGGTAGAATTCTCTGCTTTCAATTATCTTTAATCCTCCTTTAGTTGGTAGGTCCTTTTTAACCACCACGTTCCCGATACCTGCGGATTGAACATACTGCACAAAACATAATCACCAAAACCTAGAAAATGTATTCATGAACCTGGTATAGGTTGCCGCCTCCCAACAGTTTGCTAATTAAAATCCCCCAGAGTAAAGAAATAAGAATCTAAAGTTTCATCCACCTAAATTATTGCATGTTGAGTTGAATTCTGAGCTGCGTGCACAATAAGCATAAATAGAAGCTGCTGCAAAGAGAATAAAAAGGTGGCCCAAGCAGAAGACCATTAGGACAAACAGAAAAAGGGTTCCGGACAAGTTAACAAAAAGGTTTTGTCAGATTTAATGTATTTATATAAAAAAGTTGGGAATTTTTATTGTTTTGTATTTCATGTATTGTGAGTGTTACAGTGAAATTTGGATGGCAATGGCAGTTGCGTTCCTCGTTCTATCCAAAACTTTTTCTGGCCGGCTTCTTCTGGGCCGTGTACTGTTTGCTTTCTCACTTTTGATTTTTTTATTTTGTTGCAACTTTTTGGAACCGAACGTGCATCCCATGTATTGTTTATTTCGGGGAGGGTAGCGGCGATGCATTGAACAATTTCGGTATGATTCGGCGAGGCAGGTCACATGTTTTTGGGTACGATCCGTTTGTGCATTTGCAGAGATTGGCAGGTTTTCGCAGGATTAAAAAAAATCAAGGGGGGCGCCGCGCTTCAGCATTAAGAGCAAGAATCCAAGGCAAACAAGTAGGGTTACATTATCCATATGGAATTTGACGAAACAGACAAAAAAAAAGGCAGAGTTGAGTGGTAGCAGAGTAGAGAAGAGGTGAGCAGAAGTCGGGAGAATGGATGGACACAAGGGACAGTAAAATGGCATTGGCATGGGGTGGGAGAGATATGATATGTGCTACAATCTCTTCTCTGGTCTGATCTGGTCTGGTCTGGTCTTTCTCCTCCTCATGTGATGTGATTTCAAAGGCAATGTCACATCTAATCCAACACCATTTCCAGAATCACCGCCAAAATACGTGCTCAGCAAATATCCGCATTAAAAATCCCCAAAAAGCAAATTATCGAGTGGACTCGCAGCCGCAGGAGGTCTGCCTCTGCGAACGTCACCGATGTGGTGGTAGCCACAAAAAAAAGGCAGAAAAGCGATGGAAATAATAGTATGCATCCATGCATTCATGTTCATATCATATCATGGAGTCCGTCCTCATCACAATCATGCCACCCAAAAGGCTCTGCGTCTTTCAGTCTATCCGTCCATTCATCCAGCGATAGAATTTGAGGCAATCAATCAATCAATGCCCGTCAGAGAGACGGCATTTTTTCTGCAAAATGCATTCAAAATTAGAAAGCTCTTTTACACTGCTATTTCTAAGACGATCCGGAAGCGACATGTCATGCTCTTCAACAACGAGAAATGGAGCAATAATTTCTTGTTTATTGATGCGCCTGTCCATTCCTATCCCTGTATTCATCTATTCCATGATTTCCATTCCACTCTCGTCTGGTTATGGTCGTCTCGTCAAATAATCCACGCTGCTGCGGCTCTGACTGTTTAACGACCTGCGAATATCCTTTCTGGCTCAACAGTGACACCAAGGACGCACTTGACGTAATTAAAAAAACACGATTCCCATTTCCATGTTCCAAAAGCGGGCGAGTCCCAGCGAATCACGGCGCCCGGCGTCACGAGAAATCTAGGTAATGCGCCAAGTGTCGTCGTGACTTCTCACAGTGTCTGCTACTCTCCTCGGCGCAAAGAAACAGGAATTATATAAAGGCCACCCGCGTCTGCAATCTGCTCGCCTCCGTTCCTCTCCACGCCACGCCAAATGCCACAGAAAACGTACGTACATACATACATACGACGCAGCCTCGGCGTTGGATCCCTCCCCGACCTGACTTGACTTGCAGCGGTCTCGTCCTGTCCGGAGCAGTGAACAACAACGGAGGCCCAGAACCTTTGCTTAGCCTTAGCGTTTTCTCGCCTTTTTCGCAATAATTAAAGCAAGCAAACGTAAGCGTCTGCGCTGACATTATCATCTCACTGTGCATGAAACTATGAATGCTTTGTATATTTCCAAATGCGCAGGCCAAAAGACGATTTGTTGTTCCGCAATATCATCGTCGTCGTGGCTGCAACCAGGCCAATCCCATGCTGGGCCCATGGGAATTATATACTTTCCTCACTTGAATTCCGTATTTTTTTTTATAGCAGCGTCACTAACTGTAGAGCAAGTTAACAATTTCGCTTTACTCAATTTCCCTGATACAGATTTATTCAAGGTTGTAAGACCAGTAAAAACTTCCAGCCCAAAGGAGCTAATATCTTTGCTTTTGTTCCAACAAAAAGGTCTTTTAAGCTTAAAAGAAATCAGTTTACTCTTTAGCCAAATTACTATGACAAAATTGGTACCAGAAACGATGATGAATTTAATTGACCACAGAAAGAATTTTGAATTCCAATCAATATCCGAGGGTTCGATTCTTCCCCTTCTTTCTGTGTGCGAAGTTAGTTCGTCGGACAACACCAGGGTCGCCGTTTGGAGTCCCTTTTTGATTCCACCGGGACCAAAACTATTTAAAAAACCAGTCCATTGCCACCATGTCATGTTCCAATATGCTCAAACATATGATTTTATACACATATCTGATATGCTTTTTTATACAGAGACGTAAAATAAACAACAGATACACAAGAAACAGAGAAGATGCAGATGCTGAGCGCCATAACGACGACGAAGACAAAACGCTACAAGCATCATCAACATGGAAAGGGATGGGAATGAGTGCGAGGAGGCGATGTGGAGCGTCGTCAAGAGCACTGCACACATCGTTTCTGCAGAGACCCAAACCAAAATAGAAAAACAAGAATCAAGGTAAGACGGAGACCAGCTGAGCTCCGCGCCGCGCAATAAAGCAGCGCAAAAACCGCTACGAACTAGTCTGCGACACACAAACGAAATACATGTATGTATCTACCCATATATACCAGAACAGCCCAGACCAGACCAAACCTGAACAGACCTAACATGCATATAAAAATCAAGTAACAGCCGCTGCTGGACGGAATGGGTTCCGGGGAAGTACGAGCATCCCTCTGGCCACCCATCCGTGAAACTAAATCCATATACAGGTCAAAACGGGACCGGCCGGGTGAAAGAAACCGGAAAAACAACCAAAACCGAAAGAAAAAACAGGGGGCAAGGTCAGGAAGACAACAAAAAAACAGAAAAAAAGGCTTTCTCAGACCGCCTGACGCGCGAGCTCGTGCGAGGGGATGAAAGTGCCGTGGAAGCCGTACGGCACTCGCGACGGCAGAGCCACGGACGCAATCACTTGCAGGGACGGCGAGGCCGCATCCAGAACGAGCAGCTGCGACTCGGACGTGCGTTCGTTGTGCAGGAAAGTGAGGATGAATCCGTCGTCCTCGGGCGCTCCGGGCTCGTCCGTCCGCGGAACGAAGAACGGTTCCCCGCCGTAGCAGCCGTCCGGGTACCGAATCTGCGCGACGACGCCGCCGCGGTGGCCGAGGTCCACCTTCGCGATTCCGGAGACGCGCGGCCACGGCTCGGCCACTGCCAAGTACGAGTACCGCGTCTTGCGTCCGACAAGGTTGCGGTTCACCTGGCCGGCCTCCAGATTCATGGGCGCGATCTCCCGTCGCGAGGAGCGGCCAGTGTTCAGGTCCAGCCGGATCTCCGACAGCACCGACCGGAGCGGCGCGTCGCCGGGTCCGGAGTTAAAAATGGAGTCGGGCGGCGTCATGCAGGAGCCGATGACGACGACGTTTCCGGGGTTTTGGTCGTCCTCCCATGCGTTCCAGAGATGGAAGCAGAAACAGTCGGGGACGTTCACCCACACGATGCCGCTCTCGTCGCGGGCGTCCTTGCGCAGCAGCCCGAATCGCGACGTTTTGCTGCGTTCGTAGACGACCGGGGAGCCTCCGCGCAGGAGCTCCGGCAGGCGGAACACGACCTGCTGGTCGGGGATGACCACGAAATTCTTGGTGATGGCGAAGTCGTGCATCATGGTGGGTTCCCTGAGCGAGATGCTGACGTCGCGGCCCTTGCTTCCGTCCGGGCGGAACATGAGGTACCGCAGGTAGGGCTTGCGCAGCACGTCGTAGCTGAGCGAGAACAGTTCCTTGGTCTCCGGGTCGATCTTGGGGTGTGCGATCATGGCGGATTGGAGCTGCCCCTCGAAGTTGTAGCGTCCGACGGTTTGCAGGTCGCCCTCGTCCGTTACGCGGACGGCGTACGGCAGATCGTCCTCGGACATGGCGAGCAGGCGGCCGTTGAAGTAGACGAGGCCGGCGTTGGCGACGCCCATGCCTTTGCTGGCGTCCACCAGGCCGAACAGAGCTCTGGCGTAGAACAGCGCCAGTCTCGCCAGGCCCGAGTGGCCGTGCAGCTCTCCTATGGCCTTCGGATACACTGCTCGCCCCATTTTCTGCTCCTCGCTCAACCGGTGCGTCCGCGTAAACCTGCACCCGTTTACGTTCATTGCGCTGTCAATTGTGTGTGTATATATATTGGTGTGTGTATATATATTGGTGTGTGTAAATTTGCCATGGCCGGTGCACAGAGCACACACACAGAGGAAAACAGTCTTGTTTGACCTGTGTGCATGGAAAAAAAAATAGAATTGGAGGAGTTGCAGGTCTGTTTTTTGGTTACCGGTTGCAGTAGCTGACGGCGCCGTGGCTGAAACGCAGGGCGTGGATCATGCCGTCGCCGTCGAAGAGATGGTGGCCGGCCACGGGTTCGAACATGGGATTGGCGCCATTGCGGACGTAGAGGCCCTGCAGGCATTCCGGAATGTGGCCCTGCACCGGCAAGCCCTGCTCCACGGGCGTCTCGGCCACCGGCGCGAAGTTGCCGCTAATTTGAACCTTCGGATCCGCCGTCGGCGGCAGAGGCACCTTCTTCTCCATGTTACACACCACCGCATTCTCCACTGCGTCCAGGGCCGAGGCCGCCAGTTTCTGCAGAGCGTTCCAGTGGTGGCAGCTACCTTTGTTGTTGGCAGGGAGCGAGTCCCCCGGAAAGAATTTTTTGGTGGGAGATTCCAATTTCTTCTTCCGCTGCTGTTGCTGTTGCTGCTGCTGTTGCTGCTGCCGTTTTCTGTGTGTGATTAGCTCTGGACGTTTCACTCTCAACGAGGGAGACGCCGTGGCGGCTCTGCAGTTCATGGTCCGCTGCTGCTGCTGCGTGTGGCATGATGGTGCTGGAGCAACGCTGTGCACTTGCGCAAAGATTTTAGCCGAGCAATTCAACATAATGGCAGGTCGAGGTCAAGGTCGTGCTGTGTAGTGTGTGTGCACGGAAGCCGCAGAGAATAAAAATCAAAAGCGAAAGACAAAATTGTCGAATTCTATGCCTTCTCCAACTAGTATGAACAAAGCTGAGAAGAGAGGAGAGGAGCCAGCAAAATGGATGGAGTATTGATGTGTTGGAAGATATTGAGAGTAGAGATTGAAAGTAGCGCGGGAGGGAGAGAGGGAGGGAAGGGCAAGGTTTGGAGGAGAAGAGAGAAGCCAAGGAATGTTATATAGGGGAGCCAAAGGAACGGGCACTGGAGTGTTCAAAAGTGCTCACGTGGCACGAGGCAAGAGTCGGACCCTCAAATTTGCGAGGAGTGTTTTCCGGCGGAACACCTGTCCAAGGTGGTGGGCACGTGGGCGGTCGCCAAGGGCTGTGGCAACATCCGCGCCCTAAAAGCGACAATTTAAATTCCACGCACAAATGATGAGTGGGAGTGGGCAGCCCCACTTATGGCATGGACTGGACTGGACTGGACTGGAGCCCAGCGCCCGGTGTCCAGCCCCTTCTCCTTCCCCTTCCCCGTGATTTCTTGTTCTGGCTCCGACGCATGACGTGACCGTGGCCTCCGACGACGACGACGACGACGATAACGCCGACGCCGCTCTGCCGTGGGCGGTGGATTGTCGGGTGTCACGTTTACGTCTCTGTATGTGTGTGAACGTATGTGGTGTGGTCCTGCTGTGCCCTTTGCTTCTTCCGTTAGAGTGGACAAGAATAATTTTCACATGCACTTTTAAAACAAGCCGCCTCCTTCCCACCATGGCGTAACGCTTAAGTCTCCCCTGCTGCTGCTGCTGCTGCTGCGTGCTTCGTCTTCACATGACACCATAGTCAAACCTTATATTCTTTTCCATACTACACACATCAACTCAACTGCACAACCCAAACACCCAACATGTACCACTAGAGTCATTGCGTAGCACCATGATAACGTCTTGGGATTCTAAGAAGTCGTCAAAATAAGCTTATATAGTTAAAATGTATTGTTATCTTGCAATTAGAAATTAGTTTTTTTATTAGAGTAAAAATTTTTATGTGGACACTCATTTTTCAATGGGGAGATTGTGGGTTTGATTCTTGCCTATGCTTTTGAGTGTAGTAGTAATGGAGTAACCTTGTGGTAGGATCCTTTTTGTTCGTGGGTCACATCTACCCTAATGTGTGAGTAGGGATTGTGCTACCAACCTCGAGTTGCCTTGCCTCAAAAAAATTACATAAAAAATAATATAATTTATTACAACAAATCACATGCATACTTTGTTGAATTTTTTACCCTAAAGAAATAAGATATTTTGAACCTAAATAATAAATTTAAGAATTCTTATATTTTACTCATTTGATTTTAGATATAGGTGATGCTATTTTATACTTCAATGGATGATTTTAAAGAATTTGTTAGCACTTTTATGATACTTTAACATTAAAAATTAATGTATTTTAGAAAAATGTTTAATAAAAGAATGTCAAATTCCAACCCAAATTCCCTAGTGCGTTTGGTTGGGCAAATGTGCCAATGTTGAATCTATAGATTTAACTTTTTATACCGACAAATTGTTTGGTTGTGTAGGAAATTTCCTCTGATTTGACAATGAATGGGCAAATTCAATCCATTATATTGTTTATAGGACTCTTGTCAGATTTCCCTTCAAACGATGTAATCTATTACAATTCAAGAATCTTTAAACTCTAACATCTCCACCAACGTAAGTTTCCAAGAATCACGAAACCGAACACAACCTAGGACACTTGAATTTGCAACCCAAAACTGGGCGAAAAGTCAAGGCAGAATTCCTTTTAAAAAGGCGTTTCAAATGGAAATATCGCAGATCTTTTAAGTTTCGTGTCAACATGGACATTCCTTACTATTAAGGCAGACCCCCACCATGGGTTTACTGTAGGGGTCTGCACGGTAAGGCATACCAGTCAAAATGACGTTGATTTTAGGTTCAGAAAGAAGGAAGAATTGCACGAGACGAGTCCATGTCAAGTTCCAGTGTTAATGGTGCTGGTACAGGCGTGCGCGTCGGCACATTGTCCTGCGTCCGTGTGGGGGCAATGGCCAGGGAAATGGAAATGCCGTATACATCAGACAAAGAAAGAAAGACAGAGATAGATAGAGCTTCGGAAAAACCAGAAACAAGAAGCGCGTGGGACATATCTAAATGCGTTACTTTATTGGTGCTCTGAGGGGGGAGGAGGAGGACGAGAAAATATGACCAAAGGACGACGCGGAATTGATGGAATGTATCCCTGCCATGGGTCACCAGACTCCACTTCACGACGACGAGACCAAAATCCAAGCCAAAGCAAATCATGCAAGCTTTCATTGCGTTACTTACAGTTACAGTTACGGATACCTATCAACCGGGGGAGGTGGAATGGACCGATATGATGATGCTGCTACATTATCAGCGCAGAGAAGTGGAAATGGGGAAAAATCAAAAAAGGCGAAAAAAAAAGAGAAACAAAGGAAAGCAAATGAGAGCGAAAGAGAGAATGTAGATTCGCGGTGGAAGGGATTGAGGTCACAGGGCAGCGCGTGGTCGTGTTGGGATTTTTTCGGTATGTGTCGCTACCAGGGCTTGCATGTATTGTCCGACAACACCACCAACATTTATAATATAAGATGATGATATGCACCAATTTTCCGTTAGGTTTGCTTGGCTCTCCTTTTCTAGATAAACCTCTTCTCTCTCTCTCTCACAATCTTGTGGGATACGGTGGCGACTAAAACTGCTACGCATAGCATCGCTGCATTATTATTATTCTTATTACTATTATAGTGGTGCTACCTTCCCTTGAGATGAGCGTGTCTTCTGGAAGCACATCATTCATTCAATCAATCATTCATAAAAAATGGATGCACCTTCTTCATTGCTTGTTTTACCAGCAATGTCATGCATGGTTGGTTATGGTACAGAGAGCAAAAATGTTTGGCCACTGCGCCGCCCACGTAGCACTTTGTTATTAGTCTTTGCGTGCCTAATTGCAACTAACTAACTAACGTGCCCTTGGCTTTGCTTTGCTTTTCTCCTTATCATTGTTGTTGATAGTGTTTAAATAGTCGGAAAATATGTTGGGTCAGCATATTTTAAGAATCATGGTAAATCCATTCATACATAAATCTATTGATTTTTTTTCTATAAATAAGTTGAAATAAGGTTTATTATAAAAATCATGCTGATTCAACTGAGGTTGCCAGAATTTCTAATCCCGAGACTAATGTTAAATCGGTGATTAGTCTATCGCCCGAGTTGAAAAACTATGATTGTTTATGCAGACGTCATCGTCCATTTGAACATGCCGGATTTGTGTTGCATGTATAAGGAAAGTTCGTGATTAATTCATTCGAAGATTACGATGTCGGGTATCGGCCCAAATTAATTCGCTGACGGGAGGAGCAAGCAACGTAATTAAAGTATCGCAATCAAGGCTTGGTCCTTGCTATTAAAGAAATGCGTATAAAGCACCTCCTTGTGTGTTATTCGGAGACGTCATGCATAAAACGAATAATCATGTATTAAAACATGTTACGTCTTTTATATCTCTAAGATGCTATTCCCAAGCATCGTCGATAGGTTAATGGATTGGAAAAAATAAATTTGCTCAACATGATTAAAATTTAAATTTAAATTAATGGATCTCTTACTTGTACAAAAGTTTTCATTCTTTCATTAAGGAACAAGAATCATTTCTTGCCTATTCCGCACATTCTCATTCATTTATTTAAGAAGGTTCAACCATTTAATTAAAAGAGCAATGTGTTGTATTGAGATAGGTTATTTTATGAATTATCTATAAAATATTGAAGATTCACTCTACCTTTCCATTTTTCTTCTTTATTTAAAAAATTATTATTTTATCTAATTAACATGAGATCAAGGCATTTATTGCATAAATTATCAATAAAATTAAGATGGCCATCATTTGGAGGAATGGTAAGGTGCCTATTTCTCAAGTCATAAGACTTGGGTGCAACCCTGGTGTAACCATTCAAAAAAAGCTAGCCTTTTAATTATCCATTGACTCTCCAAAACCTTGCTTGATGAGATGAGCATTAAGCCTCTAAGTGATGGCCTCATTAGCAAAATTAACTATTTTGAAATTCAAATGAAGTAAAAATAAAATTGAAATTTTATTATGTTTGAATATACCCAATAGGATTCGTCAAAACAATCAATTCATACAAAATCAATCACTCATTCTCAATATTTCCAAAGTGTATTGAAAATATTAGTAGGGATGAAAGAATAATATATATACAAATTGTTCTTGTGTAATCATCAATATATGTTACAAAGTACTTTCATCCACTTATTAATGCCACAATGCCATATGAATCTCTAACTTTTGCTGTGATGCTATTTTGTGAGTTCTCCAAAACGTTGTTCTTACATTCTTATTGAACGCAAATGACTTACAGCAGGTACTTTTCAAATGTCAAATGGACTGATCCTTTTAACCATTGGTTATTTATAAAAATAATGCTTAAAGAAATGATTTTTTTGTGGGGGATGGGATCTGATGTTTTTTGGCACATATGGTGGATCTAATTTTTATTCAAAAAATCTAGTTTTTTTTTCAGTGGATTTGATATTTCTTAAGAAAATCTAATTTTTTTTAGCAAATCTAATTTTTCTCTCTTCTATTTTTCTCCAAAGGATCTAATATCTTTAGATTTCCCCTATGGGGGATTCTATATTATCCCCAACTTCTTTAACCAATGTTAAAATTTCTACTTCTTTTATTGATGTATGATGAGTGGCGAGGTCCCCCTACACTCAACCATACGAAACGAGCGTTGCACGCGTGATCCGGTCGAACTCCGCAGATGGACTAGTTGTGGCACCTAGACAGTTAGCCTTAGGTTGCAGTTCGCTGTCTTCCCACCTAGACTAGTATTGCATATCTCACATATGGTTTAGTCCAGATGAGGTGTATGATGTGTCCTAATCTATGTTACTCCTGAAGGCAGTGGAAAATAATATTTAACTAAGCTAAGCTAGGAGGAAAGGGTAAGAAAATCTAATCTAGCCTAAGTGCGACGAGCAAT
>MNCI01000424.1:141605-168310 GCA_015680685.1 Gnetum montanum | reverse complement strand
AAATAAATAAACTAAGTGAACACTGCAATGATGAAGTAATCTCGATCTTTATTGCCGGTCATGTGCATGTCCAAGTACGGCACACTCGAATAAAGACACTGTACAATTACATTCACCACACTGCGGGTAGACACGGGAAAAAATCTAACTCTGGAGGGATCAAACTGCCAGAGCTTCGCTACTCTAAAACTGGGATGTTAAATGAGGGAGAGCAGCCTCTTATTTATAGAAATTGCGGCTGATTGTGCGCAATATCGCGGGCAGATGAGATATCGTGGCCCATGATATATCGCATACGCGATATCGCGACCCATGATATAACATGGGTGCCTTAACGCGACCGCTAACAATATGAGCAATTTCATGTCTCATCAATGTAGAAATTTTGTTGATTCTCAAAATACAAATTTACAAACTAGTAAGAAAAAAGTTGTGATGCTTTCTTCTAATGATGTTGATGCAACTAGGATGCCTAATTTTGTTCTTCTTGTTGACGTATATGAGTCATGGGTTGCTGATTTTTCATTGTAATATGTGTTCATTCAAATTTTGGGTTACTTGCTTCATAATCAAAGTTTCATTTCACAGTTAAATGATGTATATTGACAAACTAGTCAAGCATAAGGTTTTAACATAGATGTGGACTAATGTGGAATGCAAGAGATAATTTTATTTACACCACATTAAATTTAATAAATTAGATGTAGAAGCTCACTATCTCTTAGCCACTGTTTCCATCAAGTATCAGAATGCTATCAGCAAGCTTGGCTTAAGTTCTCATCATCTTAGAATTCAAAGTGGAAGATGGATTCAACTCTCCCCAAAAAGAATGCATTTGTAGGTTGTGCATATCAGGAGCCCTTGAAGATGAATTAGGTGTATTTCTTTCTTATGCTATGACTACCTATTTGAGACAACATTATAATGTTACAACAAAAATCCTATATGATTTGTTTTTGATGCTCTCATTGGTACTACGTCAATTTGTAGAGTTGATGGGATGCGATATCGTGTCTTCCCTTGCGATATCGCGTACGCGATATCACAACGTACCACCAAATCTATAAATAAGAGGTGGCTCTCCCTTGTTTATTAATCTAGATCTAGACCTTAGCCAAACTCTTGCAGTTTTTCCATTCCAGAGTTAGAGTAATTTCTATGTTCCCGCAGTAGGAGTCCCAAAGTGAACGGATCTTTATTCGAGCAAATATTGTACCTGAGCACAAGTTTGTGTACGGAAATAAAGACAAACTTTTTGGATAAACCTTGTAGTGCATGGACTGAGCTAATTAGGACTTTAATTATTGTTAATTGTCTGAATGCTTTGTTAGTTAATTAATCTCTCTCAACCCTCAACACTCCTAGTTAAGTGTATTCAGTATGACCACTTTGAGCATGTGCGTTACGCTTGGTAATCCTAGTAACGAATAGCGTTTGGTAATCCCAGAAGGTTGCATTGGTTCAGGGTGTGAACGGCAAGTGGGAACGGATACTGATGCTAGGCATTAGAACTTAGTTAGTTAAAGTTAGTTACTTAGTTTCTTCACCTTTTCCCTCATTAGCATAGGCGATAAAACATAAAAGACATAAAAATCACATACCTCAGACTTAACCATACAACCGTGACAAATACAAGTAAGTCTGGGAAGGCAACGAACGATTAACCTTAAGTGTTCCATAAGGCGTGTAGGCACTTAGTCTGTGGAGTTTGATTGGATCGTGTGTGTAACGCTCGTATTCGTATGGTTGAGTGTAGGGGCACCTCGCCACTCATCATTGGTGCCGTTGCCAGGGACTAAGTTGTTTGTGCGCTAAGTAGAACATAGGAAATCATCCACATCGTTGGGAAGCTTAAACGAACCCTTAGGGTTAATCAAAAGAAAATTTAAACAGCGGTCAATAGCACACTGAATAAGAGACAATGTCTTCTTCTTCTCATAAAAGCACTTCACCACCTAGGGATCACACAAGGGACAGTCGGCAGCACAACATACATAACCAAGAACCGACAGTTCCTCAACAGTATCAGGTAGTATATACTCATCACGATGAGTATATACCTAATTTTACTTTTATCCTCCATTAGGATGAACAACTGCGCTGGAGAGACTTACAAGGTAACATAGTGTTACCCCCAGATTGGGCAGTCCCTAACATGCTCCTTCGTGCTCTTGCATAGATAGGCATGATAGAATTATACGTTGAATACGTTGCAGAAGATTATGACATAAGGGATTATCATCCCACAGTAGCGCAATGTCTAAGGGACTTGCGGCAGGAAAGTTATCACACATCGTTGAAGGGCAAAGGACCCCGCAATGCTTCACCTGTCATAAGAGAAGTTAAGGGTGGTGAACCTATCTCAATAGGTTCTCCACAAAATGATGTTCCCCCTCCTAATGAGAGTGAGGAGGTGGTGTATCAGAACCTTCGCTCCACGATACACAACCCTGGTTCTGATGCCCACGAATACCAAGTGTTCAATGAGGGAACACACACACAAGATAAGGGTGAGCATTCTGATTGTCATTACGATCAGGGTTGGGATCACCGAAGGGAAGGTAGGAAACATCGTCATGGCAATGGTTCTCCTTCTTCTTCCCCTTCATCGCATCATTCACCCTCTCCTTCCACATTAGGACGCAGTCACAGAGAGCCCAACTGTGAGGATAAGGGTAAGGATAAGCAAAATGAGAGACCTCGACGAGAGAGTCAAGAGCGAGGACGAGGGCATTCTAGAGAATCAAGGCATGAAGAAAGGGAAAGTAGGGAGCCACATAGGCATCATAGACGTCATGAGAGAGATGATTATGATGAGCCCCTACTAGCAACTCGGAGTATATTAGACATTACGGAGGCTGTGAGAATACCTACAAGGCATCAAAAAGATAGCCGGATCAAGAGACTAGACATGAATAATATCCCACGGTTTGAGGGGGGATACAATGTTGATCCGCAAAACCACTTATAGGCATTCCACGATGCCTGTGCCTTGCAGAATATTGAAAATGAGTGGTAGAAGTTAAAGTTGTTCCCTAGGAAACTCATAAAAGAAGTGGAAAGTTGGTACCGGTCTTTAGAGCTGGAAACCATTAGGAGGTAGAGTAAAATGCTAAAATTGTTTAATGATAAATACCAAACGTACTCTAGAGTGTCCAACTTGCGTAAACAGATCCAAGGATAAAGTAGGGTAATCATGAACCCTTGGATGCTGCCATGGGCCGATATTATGCATTGCTACATCATTGCCTGGGCCATGGTTACGCACAACGGGATCAACTCCGCCACCTCGTAGATGGGCTTAGACATGAAACTAGGAGAACCCTTGGAACATATGCCCAAGGGAGATTATTAGAACTTAGGTCCCATGAAGTTCATAGATTGTTGGAGCAAGTAGCTAAGGAATAAGGGGAGCTACAAAAAAGAGAAAGTGCGGAAGAGTACAACCACGATCCTTCCCTTCGAAAGAGGGGAGTGAGATTCTAGGAGGAGGAAGATGAGTCACCACTCGAAAAGTTGGTGAATAGAAAAACCTTGCCGCTTCAGAAATTAACAATGGAAGTTTTAGCTAAGTTAGATCAAATATGGAGCTCCTTAGATAGTAAAATTGAAACTGTCCTAAAAATCATAGAGGAGTCTAAGGAGGAGCGAAGTAGTGATCATGATAAGAAAAAGTGGAGAGATTGAGACCATGCACGTAACAAGGGTAAGGGAAAAATGACTATCACCAATGAGGTTGTGGATTCTGACATAGACAATGACGGTGGATGTGAGATTTACCAATATGACCATCCTAAGGGATGTTGCCTAATAAGCTCACACCTGCAAGAGTCCGGGGTGTATGCACTCAACCTAAGACTTAACAAACGGCAAGAACCCTGAAGGTTACCTTATTCCCAAGGTAACCTGAGGCAGTTCAACCAACCATTAACATATTATCCAAGTGGAACTCCGCCACAACCTATCGGGCAACACCAGCAGTGGTAACATCCATAGTCATGGGGGATGCCACCGCCTAGGCAACAATACCCTTATCGAAAACTAGATCCGTATGGCTATTACGTGCAACAACCGGTTTCTCCCAGTGACTCTATGGGTCATGTAGCCCCACGACATCACTACCAAGTTTAGGGGTATTTTAGGACTCCTTCTCCTACGGGAGACATACCACATATATACCATCCTCCGAATCCATCAGCATCTTTTATGCCGATAGTTCCACTACCACCTGCTCCAACGATGCAAGGGGAACTCCCCACTGAATTGCAACAACGTAATGCTACGAGAGTTGTAAACGTTCAACCCACTGCTGGTTTATACAACCACACAAAAAGAAGACCTTTATTCAGAACCAAAAAGCCCAAACAAGCTCCACAACCAGAAGTGGTCGAGTCCGTACATGCTCCTCCAACAAATAAGGCTTCGGAGCTCCCTTCAAACCAACAACAGCACTCAACGCATACGGTTATCTTAACACATACTGTTACTGACTAGATAAAGGTGGGCCACCTTCCCAGGAAACTCTCTGACCTTGGAAGTCCCTTAATCTACCTCCAAGTTGCTAGGAACGAATCACGTAAGGCTCTTCTTGACTCAGGTTTTGAAGTCAACTTAATATCATGAGAAATGTATAAAGCTTGGAACTTGCCTCCACTCAAGAAGAGCAATATTCAACTAGAGCTAGCTGACTAGTCCATCACCATTCCCTTGGGATTGGTGGAGGACATCATTACCATTGTGTGTGGTTGGTCATAGCCAGTTGATTTCCTAGTGATCGAAGTCAACAGTAACAAAGGGAACTTTCCAATTATAATGGGAAGGGCATGGCTGAGTACAATAAACGCATGCCTAGGGATTCACAATCTTTCCTTGGAAATATCTATTATGGAAAGATCAAGAAGAAGAAAGTTCCATGCATCACATACAGTGACTCAGAGGGTGATGACATGGAGGAATGCTCAGCATTTCCTGCATGTAACCGATGTGCACCAGAGGATAACATACAAAGGTTCCTGTATGTAGCAACCACTCAAAAAGAGAACACCCAGTGGTTGACAGATAATCAAGATAGCAGCCCACCAACATGCATGGAATGAACTGGGGGAACAACTTGCACCCACAATGAAAGCATAGATACATTGGAATATGAACGTCGCCAACTTCCAACACTTAACTTGAAAACATCAATTGGGAGAAGTTGGACACTTCTAAGAAATTCAAATGAACGTTCATTATTTTGGATCTCTCCCTTTCAATCAGTCATGGGGAAGATGGCCACCTATGCTAATCATTTGGGGCCCTCATTTCTTTTAAGTTTTTCTTGTACATGTTTTTGTTTTGCACATTTGTGTTTTACAAATTTCTTTAACTTTTCTTGTTTTTGTTTTACAACATTATTTATACTTTTTCATTTTTTCGGGTGTGTGTGTATGTGTGTTATCAATTTTATTAAGTTTGTCATTTAATAAGTGCTATTAATGATGGTATGAATTATTTCTATTGATTGCTAATGTTTGGATTTTACCTTTAAGATTATGATGTTGATACTAAGGTATGGTTCTTTTGATATGACATGCAATGAGTCCACTTCATCCATACATCCACAAATTCCTATGGTCTCTCTTAGCTTGGAACTGTACAGTCCCTTTCTCAACAATAAGAACTATAACGAATCAGTGACTGGGCATTTCTCAAACTAAGGAAGGACTCAAGGATTGACAAGGATGTGACTTCAAGGGAACTTGATACATTTGTGTTGGCCATTCTCTTAGGTGCTTGAATGTTTTCTTCTTGAGTTTTCTTACCATTCAGATGTTGCCACCTTATTGGGAAGCTGAGCAAATAAAAATAACAAGGTCTTTGCATGGTGTGGTTCTCACGTATAAACATAAAAAAAAAATAAAATATTGAGAATTCAAAGCACACCCATTAGACAAAATAACCATTTGGGCTACAAGCACTGGTTATGGAACTAAAATAAACATGTTCCCTCTAACTAATGCCCTTCTCGCTTCCCATTCTCTCCTCCTTCGTTTTGTAGGAATGGTGGTGGTGGCTCTTTGGTGAAGGCGTTCTTGTTACTTCAAGTGGATGGATTGGTCAAATGAATTAATGCGAAGTCACTAGATGTGGTTTGTTTGAGGCCGAACTTGGAATGGAATCTACTAAGTCACATTAATCATTAACTACACAAGGGGCTATACACCACCTTGTGCTTGGGATTCCATTCCATTCTCTTCTCTCCATCCTTCTCTCCATTATTCACCTCATTGCCGGTTGTATCATTAGTGCATATTTTAGTTGACACATTATTTTCTTGCTGGTAAATTCTTGTGGTTAAGACTTTAACTCTTGTTCCAAATGAGATTCCTAGAGCCTACGGACTCTTTGAATGTGGGTTTGTCAGGGCATTAAGGGCATGAGCCTACTTTGGGGAGGACCCACTGGCATTCCTATTTGGTGCATTAGTTAAATTCTTTCCCTTAACATTTTTGCAATCCACTCTATTTTGTTCATTTCCATCTTGACATCCATTTCATTGATGTTATAGTTGTCTCTTTTTCTCCTTTCTTGTTCTTTTTCTTTCTCCATTCGATCGCTACTGGAGGTTTGCTCTTAGTCATGGGGGTCCTGATCCAATTTTTTCGATTTTTTCCTAGCCCCTGCACCTTTGGTAGTCACCATTATTATATCTCTAGATCTGCATCAGCCATACCATAACCCAGCCAATGGACCTTTTACCGAAGCAAGGTATCACCTGCATTGTGATTCATTTACCCTTGCTAATATAAGACTGTGTTGTGTGTGCAGATGGCAAGCATACAACAATGGATTGGATCTGGAGGAAACACTTGGAATGGATCGATGTTGAAGTAGCTATGCAAGGAACGAGATGGATGGTGTGCTTATGGATAGACAGCGAAAGGCACAATCTTGGCGTTGGTAGCAGCAGACTTCTTCTCTTTTCTTTCTCAGCTGCCAAATAAGGCCTTATGTCAAATGTATAAGGTGTTCACTCTTGTTTTCATGAACACCAGTTTTGTCATGTTCTGTAATGATGATCCATTCACATGTCATCCCATTCACCATTAGTTCTATTCAAGTCAATAATCCCATACCTTCCCAATATTTTGTAAGGAGCTCGAGGACGAGTTTTTATTCAGTCATGGGGGTATGATGGGACACAATATCGCAGTGCACCGCCAAATCTATAAATAATAGGTGGCTCTCCCTTGTTTATCAATCTAGATCTAGACCTTAGCCAAACTCTTGCAGTTTTTCCATTCCAGAGTTAGAGTAATTTCTATGTGCCTGTAGTAGGAGTCCCAAAGTGAATGGATCTTTATTCGAGCAGATATTGTACCTGAGCACAAGTTTGTGTACGGAAATAAAGATGAACTTTTTGGATAAACCTTGCAGTATATGGACTAAGCTAATTAGGACTTTAATTATTGTTAATTGTTTGAATGATTTATTAGTTAATTAATCTCTCTCAACCCTCAACACTCCTAGTTAAGTGCATTCAGTATGACCACTTCGAGCACGTGCGTTATGCTTGGTAATCCTAGTAACGAATAGCGTTTGGTAATCCCAGCAGGTTGCATTGGTTCAGGGTGTGAACGACAAGTGGGAACGGATACTAATGCTAGGCATTAGAACTTAGTTAGTTAAAGTTAGTTACTTAGTCTCTTCACCTTTTCCCTCATTAGCATAGGCGATAAAACATAAAAGACATAAAAATCACATACCTTAGACTTACTTAACCATACAACCATGACAAATACAAGTAAGTCTAGGAAGACAACGAACGATTAACCTTAAGTGTTCCATGAGGCGTGTAGGCACTTAGTTTGCGGAGTTTGACTAGATTGCGCGTGTAACACTCGTATTCGTATGGTTGAGTGTAGGGGTACCTCGCCACTCATCAAGAGTCTATCCTTATTTTTCATGATAATGTAATATTTATCCAATAGATCCTATGGGTCTTCAAATGTAATAAAGCTTCATTTCATTTCATTATTTAATTTGATAAACTTTAATCATGAATATTTTTATTTCTAGATGTTTGATTAAGATGAAACAAGTGTTATTAGAAACATTATTTTGCATGCTACTTTATGATGCCACTAGGAAAATCTTTTTGATATTTACAGTTTTGTGGTTAAGAAAATCTCTATTTTTCTTTAAATAAATTTTATTTAATTATGTGAGTAATATGAAATTTATTGTGTTGTATTACTCTACTATCTTTATGCTTCTAATTAATAATTTTATTTATTTTATGACTACTCTCTAAAATAGTAAATCAAGGTTAAATCAAAATCTTTGGGATTTTGTAGCATTTTTACTAGTTATTTATAGGATTTTATAGATAATTAATAGGGGTGTGAAATTAGACCAAGTAAACCAATCATCATGATGAACATTTAATCTAATAACATTAGATAAAAAAAATTATTTCTTAAGATCACACCAAATAGAAAGCTCAAGGCCTATAAGCTAAAAAGAAGCTTCACTAATTTTATCATAAGAAATTTCAATCATATTACAATCATCACTAATAAGCCAAGGAATGTTAAGAAAACTTTAGAGAAAAAAATATCATAGAGAAATTCTATCTATAGAAGTAGTAGTAGCATAAATATTACAAATATCAAAAGGACCTAAAGCACCTTGAAGAATTACCCAGATTGTAGAATCATTTATGCCATGAGAGAGAATTTGTTTTAGAGAAAAAATGATTCATGATAAGTGTTGCACCATGTTGATCAATATTATGATTAATGAATAATATTGTAAAATCATGAAGAATAATGTTATTAGCCATGACTATATATGAATTGGAAATATTAATCTCTTAAAGAATAATGAAATCATGAACTAAGTATCTTGTGCAAAGAAAATCATTAATAACTTATTTCTAAAGTTTATTAGTAAGACCTCAAACATTCCATGAAAAGATTAACATTTGGTGAAGGGGGAGGAGGCCCTCACCTTATCAATAGAATTAACATTATCAATAGAAATTATTTTCATACCTTGACCAATAGGTGCAAATGAATTATTAGTAATTAAATATCTTGAACATGTTGACCATTTTGAAGATTTGGTATATATTCACTAATAAATCGACTTTCTCGTTATTATGAAGAATCATTTGAAAACTATATGAATTAACAATAGGTTTCTATGAGATATTAGGAACATATATTTATTTTCCTTTAGTCATGAAAGAATTCTTTAAAATTGATTTGATTAAACCCTTCTTCAAAGATACATTTTGTTGAACAACAATAAAAGAATAGGGTGGACTACTTGTTGAAACACCAATAGAAGAAGTCATTGTAGGATTTGTAGAAAAAACCTTAGTATGATCTATAGCATTTATAGAAGAAACCTTATTAGCATTTGCAATAGCTTGTTTTTGATGTGCCTGCATAGCCTTTTTTTGTAGCATAAAATGATATGAATCAAACATATGGCCCTCTCAATGACAATATTGACATGACTTTGGAAGATTGTAATAAGCAACCTTTTGTACATAATCAATTTTTCCAACATACAGAAGAATTTCTTGCTTAAAAAAAATTAAGATCCACTTCAATCATATAACAATAGGTTTGACTGGCCTAATTTGAGAGACAATATCTCTTCCAACTTTTTTAAAAATTAATGGAGGATTCAAAAATTCAACAAAACTTGGAACCTTTTAAAATTTAAAAGATGTTGGATTAAAAAATGAAGTCCACTTTTGAATAATCAATAAAGCATGAAAATCATTAAAAACATCAATATTAAGGACCTTAGAAACCATATTTAGTCAAAAAATTCTATTACCAAAAATGAATTTGACAAATAATTAGCATGGATAGCATCCAAATCTCAATCTTTTCGAACCAAATTTAAATGACTCAAAAAACTTGAGGAACGAGGTTAATAACCCAAAATTTGCACAAAAACATATCTTATAGAATTTTCCTCACTAATACATTCATATAAATCATTAGGCAATTTGTAAAATGACAAAAAAGTAGTGGTTTCGGTTGAAGGATCACCTACTAAATCTAATGACATGACACATAATATCAATAGAATGACAAAAGATTAACAAAATTTCAAACACTTGGCTTGCAAAATTTAGCAATCAAAACCTTTGTTTCAAAAATCCAATTTTTTATATTATTTGGGGGGTGGGAGATGTTGGAACCCAAAATAAGTGAAGCATAGGTACACCCCAAGATTTATAGAAGTTTATAACTTAGTGCTACTTAGTAGAATTGAGCCAATGACTTGAGGTTACTAGGTGAAGACTCATACCACTAGGGTAACACCTCATCATTTTTTAATGTCATTTGATTTAGCATAAGCTTGTATTCATAATATAGTTTAATATCATAAGAATGGCTTATGCTGTGACTTGTGGTATATGCTAGTATATTTTAACATCTTTCTTATGCTTATATAATTTTGGACCCTTGATCTCTTAGATAGCTTGAATATCTTAAATTTGTACATCTTAAAATTTGATCTCTAGATAGTTGGCATTTTATGATTAATACATCATGGTGTGATTTATTACCAATAAGCTTATGTTATCCTAATGATAAGACTCTTAATTTGAAAGCTCTAAGTCATGGGTTTAATTCTAGTGGACAATGCTGAGCTATTCATGAGTGGTAAGGTACCACTACACTCAACCATACGAATACAAGCGTTTCACGCACGATCTGGTCAAACTCCGCAGATAGGCTAGTTGTGGTATCTAGATAGTTACTCATTGATCGCAGTTCGCTTTCTTCCCACCTAGACTAATATTTGCTTTGTCACGTATGGTTTAGTCCAGAGTGAGGTGTATGATGTGTTCCTAAACTAATGCTCTCTTGAAGGAGATGGAAAATTACTTTAACTAATCTAAGAGGAAAAGGGAGAGAGAGAGCTATACTAAGACAAGATAGGGAGACGTATGGTAAGCTAGCCTAAGTGTGATGAGCATCCGTTCCTTAATCATCCGTACACATCTTGGACCTCGTGCAAGACTACTACTGGGATTACCAAGTAGTCACACTTGAATGCTTGAATGCTTGTGATTAAGTTGTACTCATTCCGCGTTTAAGGAGTTTAGGGTGGAGACATATTAACGATGAAAGCAATAAATAATAATAACAATTAAATAATTAAACTAAGTGAATGCTACAATGATGAAGTTATCTCGATATTTATTACTGGTCATGTGCGTGTCCAAGTACGTCACACTCAAATAAAGGATGTTGTACAATTACAATCATCACATTGCGGACATGCACTAAGAGAAAGGGTTGAGAGGAAAAACTAACAAAATGATCCTACATTAAATTGACTCACTACTACTGACCAAAAAAGACTCCCTTCCCATGTGCCTACATGTGTATTTATAGGCCCACGTAGGAACCACGATATCACATATCCGATATTATTGTTGGGTGCGATATTGCATACCCGATATCGCGTATTTGATATCGTGGCTCCGATATCGCAACCAGATGAATCATGATTCATCATACCCCCATGACTGAATGAAAGCTTGTCCTTGAGTCAAAATGAGAATAAGTCCCATTGATTACGTAGTGGATAAGTATGGGATTATTGACTAACAGGGGATAGGTAGGGGATTTATTCATGTCGCAGCGGAGAACTCAATAGAACAAAATTGGACACAACCGGACAAATGAAAAATTTCCAAAATTACAAAATTGGGTGGAACTCATGTGGTTCCTAGTGGTAGTGGCTCCTCCATGGGTTTCTTCCCCTTGTCTTGTGCTCCAGGTGTTGGAATTTGATGATGTTGAAGTAGTGCCTGGAGTTTCTCCTCTTCAGTTCGGGGATACTGTGCCATCCATGCTGATGCTCCAATGTTTGACGAAGTTGGCACCTCCCATGGGCATAGTAGTTGTAGAAACATTTTATTTACCTTTACGTACTAGGCCGCAAACAACCGTCGTTCCTCCTCGTAGGCTTTGGCTTTGTCCCTATATTCCTGAAAATCTATAAGCCATCAAGCCAAGTCTGTTGCGACATATTTTTGCCCTTGATAGCTTGCTTTAACCACCTCCAATTCGGAAATTGCAACTTCCAACTTCTGTAATGTGTTCTTGTGTTCTACAAATTCTACTTCATACTTGGCATAGGTGGTCACTACTTACTTCTTGAGCTCTATCCTCGAGTGCCCTGCTGTCAACATGGCTAGGTTGGAATACTGTAGATTTGCCAGCTCCATGTACTCTGTGAGATCTTGAATTTGCAGGTTTCAACTTTTAAGTTTTGCCTGGTGGACAAACGCATATGTGTCCAATATGGCTCGCTAATCAATGTGTTGAGCACTGAAAGCATTGATTTGGGCCTTGGCCATATGGATCTCCTTCTTGATGATTTGTTTGTACATTCCCACCTAGTCTCGGAAGTGCTCTTTTAACTTTTTGCGTCGCTTGGCCTTGTTCTGCCATGCGCTTATTTCAATGGCTATCTTCTGACTAATGGTGCGTACCTCCTTCATTGAAAGGGTTCGATTTTCCGTGGCCAAGCGGTTCATGTCCTGGTTGACCCTGATTAGCTATTCTCGTAGTCGTTGAAAATGCTCTTCGAGAACATTCTTTTGGTTTTCGATAGAGGTCAATCGAAGATTCTCAACAACAAGTTGTTTATTTTCTTCTTGTAAGGCCTTGAGTGCCTTGGCATGCATGTAAGTTTGCGCTTGTGCCATGGAGGCATTCCAATTGGCCTTCTCTTTTTCCTCTACCACCTTTTTATTTTTCGCTAGAAATTTGTTGAGTTGCTTGGTCCTAAAGGTGTCTAGTTGATCTGTTGGAACAAATTGAGAGGGATCCCACTGTGCGGCCTACAGGGTTACAAGCCTTTCTTGCAATCTTGTAACTTTTGCTTCTGTTTGCTCGACCCTCATCTCTGTCATGACCAACTTTCCTTTGGTGGAGATGAGGTATGATTGTGCTACTGTAACATCTTGTGGAATGCCAAATAAGGAGGTTATCACCTGTCCTATTTACAACAATCGATTAAGCACGTCCTCATGCTCCGCAGGAGTCATTGAGGGACCGATAAGAGTTTGATCATCTCTTGCTCCTATGAAATCTATCAGTGACACAACAGGGATGTTAAAAGATTCTTTGATGTAATTTGTGAACCTTTGCGAATCCCGCTGCATCTTGGTGTTGCATGACCACCACTGTGGCCCATTCACTAGTCTCTAGTTGACCACCATTGGTGTAGTGTTCTCTGAAATCTGTTATGACCAATAACTCTCCCCTCCTCCTGTCTAAATGGACACCTCACCTCGTGCATGATCTATAGAGACAGTGGGCCATACAATATCATCGATGACATAGAAGAGATTTGCATCATCATGACTTCCCTAATTGACCGTCTCAGCGATGGCCCTAAGATGGTTCATCGATGGTTGGTAGTCCTGTGATGGTGGCAATGGTTGATGTCACTGGCTCGTGCTAGGCCCTACTTCTTGCTGTTGACTGGGTCTTGTTCTTAGAGGTTGGCTGGGCCCCAACATTTGTTGTTGCTCTTGTTCTAGCCCTAGCATCTTACCAGCAATCTTCCTTGCAACTAGTGGCTTTAGCAGTTCAACGTACGAAGCATTATGGGCTTTTCTAAGGACATCATTATCCCTGAATAGCAGCACGCTTGCATAGCTTCCTAATGAGACAAGGGAAGGGGAACGCGAACTTCCCTATCTTACGTTCTTCAAACGGCCTTAAGATCTCCATGAAATATAGATGAGGTAGGTTAGCATTAACCTTTCCCATTAATATCGCACTTCCTCTTGCCGCATATGTTGAAATTCTATTTAGCCCTTTTGTAGGGAAGATGTGATAAGTTCCAATTTTAAAGTATATCTTATCTTCCAACGTCAACTCTCCGTAGGTTTTATCTTCTTTACCATACACTTTGTCTAACAAAACCTTTCGTGCATTAGCATCAGAGCAAGTGGACAAACGAGTAACCTTTGGCCTTGTGTTAGGAAGGTTTAACACTTTCGAAATGGCGTTGATGGAAAAATCAATAGATACACCACAAATGTCAACTGTGGTGCCTTCTTTTTTATTATGCCAAAATTGGTACGTTTCTACTAAGTACCAGGCACCACTTTCGGAGAGGATAGGCCATAATGGGGACCCTTTGAGGTGGTCCCTAACAACCTCGAGAGCATATTCTATGAAAGGTCTGAAGTTCAATTCCACGATCACCACAGCTGATGTGGACCTTTCACAAATGGCCTGGACACATTCCGGAGGGAACGTGAGGTGTCATCCTGATTTAGGCATTGCAGTAGCTCCTCCTTCTGCCTATCTTGATTGTTAAGTAGCAGGGTCTTCTTGATGGATACTGAATGATTGCTCCTCTTGCTCTGTGTGTTGTTCGGCAGGCACCTATCCTTTATCGCTCCTAGGTTGCTTAAACACACCTTGAGAGGGACCTTCTTGTTGTCTACGCTTTGGGGTCATTTGTGATCACACAGGGCCAAGCATTAGTACGGTTGTTTACCTAAGTTAAGTTATACCTTACTTCTTGCCTTAATGAGTTTGTTTTATTTTTGTGTGATTTTAAGGTTAGGAATTTTTATGGAAATGTCCCCAAAATATTTTTATATTTGGTCCACTTTGCTTAGGTGGTTTCAAAGTTTAATTTCCTATATAGATAAGGAGATGTAATTATTTTTTGCACATGTTTATTATTATTTTTATAACTAATTTTCCTTGACAATGTCTTTTGGCGAGGAGAAATTTCAAAAAATTGATATGCAATTTGGCGTGTACCCCTCCCCCACGACCAGGTTGAACACTCCAGGTTCAAGTAGGTTTAGATGAAATGAAAATCGGAGCACCAGCGAGCAAGTTATGGTTATCGAAGTGAGAAATGCGCAATTGTAAGTCGTAGAAGAAAATTTGAAAAACTTCCCCTTCGTGAATAGTTGCAAATGATGTTGATAGGGATGGGGGGCCCATGTGTATATATAATTTAAGGACTTGATATCCCGTCAGACTCAATATCGGGGACCCGATATTACGTCCTATTAAAAATTGAGCACTTGTAAAATTTAGCAAATTTTAATTATTTTTTTTTTAAATTTTAAATTTTTAAAATTGTTTTAAAACTCCAAGGTATAAACTAAGGATGTGTATGTCAGTGTAAAGGGGCCTAGGGTAATACAAACTAGTCCTAAAGGCACAAAGAGTATAATGGTGTAAAATCTGTCAATGAGAATCATGAAGAGTAGGGGAAAAAGTGTATGTGTTAGCTCATAGGAACATTTGAACTTGAAGGATGACAAGGGAAAGAAGATCGTTGGTAGTGCTTAGAGGGCATAAGATGATGTGCAGAAGATGTGTTATGAGTGAAAATTACAAGGGTTACGCAAGTGGGTCCTCCCCAGAGCAGGTTTTAACCTATAATACCCTTATGTAACCACACCTTAAATGTTCGTAGGCACTAGAAGGGTTAAATGTAATCCACACCTATTTTACAAATGCACACATGTAGATGCCATCGTAATGAGTTATGAATGCAATGCTATACAAGACACAAGTCACAAATACAAAAATAACGAGATGATGCAAATTATAGAAGGGATTACAGAGATTGGGATATGAGGTAACTAGCCTAGGGCACAATTAATCCTCAATGTAAGGCATGATTAATGTGTCATTAACCCATTTTTCAAAAATCAGTATCAAGTCCATTCCTCTGATTAGTGACATCACATTGTTTCATCCCAATGATAGACAACAATAAGAGCACCATGACAGTGAGGCGTATGATCACTTGGCGTTTTTTTCAAGGGAGGAGTGAGTCAGAATTATTTTGCGGCACTTTGAGCTTGATCTTTTTTTTTTCTTTTTGTGTGGCCGCTTTGGCACACTCTTCTTGCTCTCTTTTCTCTCTTTTTTTTAAATGCTTAATCTAGAGAAGCTGCCTACCTTCAGGCATGGGTGCATGTCTTTCTAGTGGGACCCTCTAGAATAGCATTGAGTTTTCTTGATTGAGTGCCTTCGATTACTCTGTACTCCCATTTTTTGTTAGATCTACAAGGATCTTAGTACAACCAAGTTGCATGATAACTCCTACAGATGTCACCAAAGAGAATCCATAAGTCCCCTTGATGTCACACCCTAGCCATTCCTTCTTAGTCCATCATTCTTCACTATGGGCATGATGACACAAGGTTACTTTAAGTTTTAATGATTAAGAATATCATTGTACCTAGGGTAAAACCCCTTATTAATAGAATGGGTGGAGGATTTTGTGGGCTCACTATTCAAATAATTAGTCACCTAAGACTTGATAGCATAAAACAACACCTCAACCAACGGTTCACATGAGTGTTTTATTCCTAGATGAGATTACTCATAAAAGGTAAAAAGATCAAACAATAAATTGAAAAGTGAAAAATTGAATTTTTTTTTCAAAATTAAAGAAAATGAAAAATATTTATTAATCTTGCTTATTATTAGAATGGGGGGTATCCCCCCATAACTAAATAGTTGAGCATGGCTAGGATTAATAAATGAAAAATTGGGATCCTTGCATGTTGGATGTATTGAGACTCGGTCATATCCAAACCACTGGGTGTCTTTTGATGTGGTGGTTGGAAAGTACCCCAAGTGGGGTTCACACACTTGACTATAGTAAACATAGTGGGACAATTTAGAAGATGTAGTCAGTTGATGAATGGTTGACCCAGTATGGCACTCGTGATTGTAAGATGGTATGCAAGGGTCGATCTGTCTCCCTTAGTGGCTATATTCATTGGGCCATATGGTTGTTGGAGTATTTGTTGATGGTCCAGAGAAAGTAACATGAGGTGTTGGGTTCGAGGAGGGAGCTACACCACAGTGTTGGACTTGTGCTAGGTTGGAAGGTGTAGTGGGCTCAGAAGTGTGTTGTCCCTTCTTACGGTCACGTCTAAAGAAGGGATGCCTATGATGTTATGGAGGATTCCCACTGCTGTTGACAATAGCAGCACAAGTAACATTCATGGGTTGGTGCGGTGGCACAAAACCATTTGGAACACTTGGTGGCGATGTAGAAGGAGGTGAAGGATGAGAATTTTGAAATTGAGGAGAAGTGTAAGGTATCCAAGGTGGTGGTTGTGTGAGACGATATGGGTTGATAGTATTGGGGAGAATGATATAATGTGGTGAGATAGAGGATGTTGATCCAATTGGGAAAATAGGATGCTGGACTTGATAAACACTTAGATTCGGATGGTATGAAGAGTGTAACCAGTTTGAGGGTGGCCTCCCCCACGACTGGGATTGTTGCCACTATGATCGAACACAGTATCTCTGTACGAACTCTCGATGTAACACTCTTTCCCAATGCTCCTATAAATGTGACAAGATTGGACATTGGCCCTTGGGGTGATCGTACAGGAAAATGTTGCATTGATACATATGATTGGCAGTTGAGCTCTTATTTTTTTCAACCCTTCTTTCTGATTGTCTAAGGGTATTTTTTCCTGCTTCTTGGTTTGTCATGATTCTATCTCCAATAACGTTGGCATATTCTCCACATTTTTTATGCATCCATTCCATCATCTTATTGATCTTTGCCGCAATTTTGTTCAATGATTGCAGTGTTGGCAAAGGTGGTTCCACCTTCTTGAGGTGAGTTGATTTCTCCTCTTTTAGATTATGGACCTTTGTTGATGTGAGGTTTCGGTCCTGTTGAGATTTTTCAACATTCTTCCATCTAGCCATTTCTCCTTCTTCTTTTGCTACCCATTTGATAAACTCTTAGAATTGGTGGGTTCGTAGCTCATATAGTTAACCTTGGGCATACATCCCTAGGGTCTCCCTTGTTTCATTATGAAGCCCATCTATGATGTGGTACATTAGCCTCTCCTCGGAGAACTCATGGCCTGGGCAGTTGTTTAACAATGCATAATATCTTTCTAAGGCCATGTCCAAGGGTTCATGTTGTGCTTGTTTCAACTCTTGGATTTGTTTCCTCAAGGTTGACACTCTTGCATAAGTTTGATATCTTTCATTGAAGAGTTCTACCATTGTTGGCCAACGTCGAATTGAATTTGGTTTTAACGACCTATACCATACTTTTGCTTGGCCAACAAGTGTCGTAGGAAAGAGCTTAAGTTTTTGCCATCAATTATTAATGTTGTTCCACACATAGGCATCATAGAAGGCTTGTAAATGTTGTTGCAGATCTATATTGTAGCCTCCTCAAAACTTTGGAAATTTTTTCAAATCGAGCCTGGGTAGACGGCTCTCCTTGTGGTGCCTGTCGGATATTCGAATAGCCTCTTGTATTTGCATTAGGATTATAGTGGCCAGTAGGGGTTCATCGTCACTAGGCATGTTATGCATTCATGAGTTGGGATGATGTTGTCTTCGCTTATGTTTATAGGAAACCCCTACATCAGATTGGGTACTCCAAACTTCATCTTCATTGTCATATAGCTCATTGGTTCTCCAATGAATTGTCTTACTAGTTGTTGCATTATCGTAGTCTTGTGAGAGAGACAAGGTGTGTGAATTATGTGTGACTTAATTGAAATTAATTTCTTTTCTAAAAGATGTATCATGAATACTTTGTTATAACGATCTTGTATGATGTAACTAATCTAAATAACTAGCACCGTCCCCAACAACGGTGCCAATGATGAGTGGCAAGGTACCCGTACACTCAACCATACGAAAACGAGTGTTTTACACACGATCCGATTGAACTTCGCAGATAGGCTAGTTGTGGTATCTAGATAGTTACTCGTTGATCGTAGTTCGCTGTCTTCCCACCTCAACTAGTATTTACTTTGTCACATATGGTTTAATCGAGAGTGAGGTGTATGATGTGTTCCTAAACTAATGTTCTCCTGAAGGCGATGGAAATTTACTTTAACTAATTAAAGAGGAACATGGAGAGAGAGAGTTATACTAAGACGAGATAGGGAGAGAGAGTCTAAGCTAGCCTAAGTGCGATGAGCATCTATTCCTTAATCATTCGTACACATCTTGGACCTCGTGCACAACTACTACTGGGATTACCAAGCTTAGATCTTAGGTACGCTATTGGGTTACCAAGTAGTCACACTTGAATGCTCATGATTAAGTCGTACTCATTCCACATTTAAGGAGTTGAGGGTGGAGAGATATTAACTATGAAAGCAATAAATAACAATAATAATTAAATAATTAAACTAAGTGAATGTTACAATTATGAAGTAATCTCACTCTTTATTTTCATCATGTGCATGTCCAAGTACGTCACACTCGAATAAAGAATGTTGTACAATTACAATGATCACACTGCGGGCATGCATTGAGAGAAAGGGTTGAGAGGAAAAACTGACAAAAGGATCCTACACTAAATTGACTCACTACTACTGCCCAAAAAAGACTTCCTTCCTATGTGCCTACATGTGTATTTATAGGCCCACGTAGGAACCACGATATCGCATATTCGATATCATTGTTGGCTGCGATATCACGTACCTGATATCGTGTATTCAATATCGTGGCTCCTATATCGCAACCAGATGAATCATGATTCATTAGTTATAAAGTTCTAATTGGACTATATATTTTGGGATGTATCCATATTACTATTATTTTTGGGGTTCTAACATCCCCCTAATAATAAGCTTGTGTACTCTATAGCTTGGAAAAAATGCTTGTGAATTGGTAATATTTGATTTTTTTCTCTCTTTAATTTTTATGTGGTGGATTTGATATCTCTAGAATTAGCCCTAAATCACCTTAGATTTCTTCAACTAATTCTAAAATTTATGTTATATCTATTGATGTGAAAATTTTTGTTGATTTTGAAAATGCAAATTTATATGATGGTGAGTAAAAATTGGAGACACCTTCTTCTAGTGATCTTGATTCAAATAAGACACTTGATCTTGTTTTCCTAGATGATGTATATGACTCATTGGTAGCTCATGTTACATTATGATGTGTATTGATTCAAACTTTGTATTGCCGACCTCATAATTGAAGTTTTTATTAATAGTTAAATGATGTGATGTTAAAACATGACATTTAAGTCATTGAAGGCAACTATTATTCTCATTTTTTCTACTTGTTAAGCTAGATAATGCTTCAATGATATAGTGTGTAGTGTTGATCATTCATAAGTGGACTTTGGATTTTGGTGTCTAAGCTGAAGAATACTCTAAATTTCTATGTGTTATTAAGCTATTTAATATTTTGTTGATTTTTTTAAAAGGTTAGGAAAACATGGATAATTTTCTTGGTCCTATTAAGCATACGAAATCCATTTCTACATCATTTAGTTTCCATAGATGTGTTTTTTTTTTTGTTAAAATCAATCTTCTTAACTATTTAAAAAAATTGGTTCTACAATTAAGTAGAAAGACTTATAGTTAACCAATTACATATTATACTCCTAATTGTTGCAATTTTTTTCAACATGAAGGATATTTATTTAATGTTTATCCTTTTTTGCTCAAGAAAAAGTATGGCAAAGAAAAGAAAAAACATATTAAAACAAAGAATGAAAAAAAATGTGAAGCTAAAACAATGAAAAATCAAGTTAACATTAGTGATAAGAATGATCAAATTGTAATAAAGAAACTAGAGTACAGAGAAGCTTCTATAAACGCCTTTTCTATAGAAAGTATTGATTAGTTCAAATAGACAACGTGTAAGGAAAGTTTTTCCTTATATAAAAATATTATTGGTTACTGATGAGTCATGAATTTGCTGATAGCCGCAATATCGCATCCACGATCTCACTACCGACACAATATCATAGCCTATTCGCAATATCGCATACGTGATATTGCAGCCTGCCTCAATTTCTATAAATAAGAGGTGGATTTCCCAGTTTTAGGCACTTAGATTTAGACCCTTAGCTAGAATCTTGTAGTTTTATCATTCCAGAGTTAGAATATTTCCCAGTGTATGCCCACAGTGTGGTGATTGTAATTGTACAGCATCCTTTATTCGAGTGTGATGTACTTGGACATGCACATGACCAGCAATAAAGATCAAGATTACTTCATCATTGCAGCACTCACTTAGTTTAATTTATTATTTAATTATTATTTACTGCTTTCCTAGTTAATCTCTTCTCACCCTTAAACTCATGTTAAAACAGGGAATTAGTACGACTTGATTACGAGCATTTAAGTGTGACTACTTGGTAACCCAGTAGCGTACCTAGGATCTGTGCTTGGTAATCCCAGTAGTAGTCATGCATGAAGTCCAAGATGTGTACGGATAATCAAGGAATGGATGCTCATCACACTTAGGCTAGCTTAGATTCTCTCTCACCCTTCTCTCTCTTAGCTTAGTTAATATTATCTTCCATTGCCTTCAGGAGTAGCATTAGATTAGAAAACACATCATACACCTCACTCTGGACTAAACCATACGTGACAAAGCTAATACTAGTCCAGGTGGGAAGACAGTGAACTGCGACCTAAGGCTAACTGTCTAGATGCCACAACTAATCCATCTGCGGAGTTCGATCGGATCATGTGTGTAACCCTTGTATTCATATGGTTGAGTGTAGGGGTACCTCGCCACTCATCATTAGCGCTGTTGCTGGGGACGGTGCTAGTTATCTAAATTAGTTATATCATACAAGGTCATTGTACAAGACTTAACGATATATCTTTTACGAAAAAAAATAATTATAAAAAGTCACCTAATGCCATGCCTCTCCTACAAGACTATGATAATGCCATACCTATTGAGGAAACTCATTGGAGAACCGACGAATTATATGACAATGAAGATTGGAGTACGCAATATGAGGTGGGGGTTTCTTATAAACATAAACGAAGGAAAAATCTTCCCAACGCACAAAATCATAACTTACTCGATGATGATGAACCCCCACTAGCTACTACAAGCCTAACACAAATACAAGAGGCTATTCGAATCTCCCGTAGGCATCATAAAGAGAGCTGCCTACCCAGGCTCGATTTAAACAACTTCCCTACTTTCTCAGGAAGCTATGACTTAGATCTGCATCAACATTTACAAGCCTTCTATGATGCCTACACATGGAACAACATTGATAACGGTTGGAAAAAACTTAAGCTCTTTCCTATGACACTCGTTGGCCAAGCAAAAGTATGGTATAGATCATTAAAACCAAATTCAATATGACATTGATGGTAGAACTCTTTAGTGAAAGATATCAAACCTACGCAAGAGTGTCAACCTTGAGGAAACAAATCCAAGGATGGAAACAAGCACAACATGAACCCTTGGACATGGCCTTAGAAAGATATTATGCACTATTAAACAATTGTCCAGGCCATGAGTTCTCTAAGGAAAGGCTAATGTACCATATCATTGATGGGATTTGTGATGAAACAAGAGAGACCTTAGGAATGTATTCCCAAGGTCAACTATACAAACTAGATGGGAGAGTGTTGAAAAACATCAACGGGACCAAAATCTCAACTTAACAAAGGTCCATGATCATAAAAAGGAGAAATCAACCAATCACAAGGAGAAAGAACCATCTTTGCTGATACAACAATCGTTAGAAGAAGTCGAGGCAAAGATCAATAAGATGTTGGAATGGACATATAAAAAGTGTGGAGAATTTATCGATATCATTGGAGATAGAGTTTTGACAACCTAAGAAGCAGGGCAAAACATTAGACAATCAGAAAGAAGGGATAAAGAAAATAAGAGCTCAACTGCCAATCATATGTATGAATGCAACATATGCCTATACGATCACCCCAAGGGCCAATTCCCAATCTTGTCACATTTACATGAGCATTGGGGAAACACGTTACATCAAGAGTTCGTACAGAGGTACTTTGTTCGATCACAGTGGCAACAATCCTAGTCATGGGGGAGACCACCCCTAAACTGGAGACACCCTTCATCAGCTGAACCCAAACGCTTATCTAGTTCAACATCCTATTTCCCCAACTGGGCCAACATACTCTATCTCACCACATTACCATTCTTCTCAATACTATCAGGCCATGCCTCCAACACAGCCACCACCTTGTGTATCCTACACTTCTCCCAATTTTCAACATTCTCATCCTTTCCTTCCTCCTACATTGCCACCAACTGTTCCTAAGGTGTCTGCACCATAGCAACAACCTCCGAACGTCACTTGTGCTAATATTACCAATAGCAGTGAGAGGCCTCCTCAACATCCAAAGCGTCCCTTCTTTAAACATGACCGTAAGAAGTGACAACACAATTCCAAGGCCACTACATCCTCTAACTCAGCAAAAGTCCCACATTGTGGTGCACCCTTATCTTCGAACCCAACGCCTCATGTAACTCCATCAGGGCCACCAACTAACACTCCAACAACCATACAGCCTAATGAACATAGTCATGGAAGGCAACATCCCAATCATTGCATACCATCTAACGGTCCTAAATATCATAGTGGGTCAACTCGTTATCCGGGAACTACATCGTATAAATTTCCCCACTATGTTTACTATGATCAAGTGTGTGAACCCCGATGGGGTAAGTATGATCAAGTTCCAATATTTCCAACATGCAAGGATCCCCATCGTCATTTATTAATCCTTGCCGTCCTCAACCGTTTAGCTATGAGGGATATCCCCCATTCTAATAGCAAGCAGGATTAATAAATACTTTTCATTTTCTTTAATTTTACAACTTTTTGTTTTCCAGTTTTTCATTTTTCAATTTCTTATTTTATCTTTTTGTCTCTTTACATTTTTATAAGTAATCTCATCTACGAATAAAGCACTCAGGTGGCTCATTGGTTGAGGTGTGTTCTATGTTGTCGAGTTTCGAGTGGTCAATTATGTGGACAGTGAGCCCATTACACCCACTCATCCATTCTACAAATAAGAGGTTCTGTTCTAGGGTACGATGATGTTCTTGACATTTTTAAAACTTAAAATTAATTTCATATTAATTGTACCCAGAATGAAGAAGGATGGACCAAGAGTGAATGATTAGGGTGTGACATCAAGGGGATTGGCAGATTCTTTTTGGTGACGTCTGTGGGTGTTATCATGCAGCGTGGTCGTACTAAGATCCTTGTAGATATAATGAAAAATGGGAGTAAGAGTAATCAAAATGGCACTAAAAAATCCAATGCTATTCTAGGGGGTCCCACTGGAAAGACATGCACCCATGCTTGATGGTTGGTGGCTTCTCTGGATTCAGTATTCAAGAAAAAAGAGAAAAAGAAAAGAAGGAAGTCCACAAAACAAAAAATCACTCCTCCCTTGAATAAAATGCCAAGTGATCATACGCCTTATTATTATGGTACTCTCATAGTTGCTCATCATGGGATGAAACAATGCAATGTCACTGCTTAGAGGAATGGACTTGGTTCTGATTTTGGAACGACAGGTTAATGACACCTTAATCGTGCTTTACACGTAGGATTCACTGTGCCCTGGGTCAGTTACCTCATGTCCCAATCTCTACGATCCTTTCTCTAGTCCGTCTCATCTCACTGTTTGTGTAATTATAGCTCATGTCGTGTGTAACATAGAATTCTTACCTCATTCCGGTGATAATTACATGTGTGTGTTTTGTGTAATCAGGGCAGATTACATTTAACCCCTCTAGTGCCCACGAACACTTTTAAGTGTGGTTACACAAGGGCATTATAGGTTGGTACCTGCTTGGGGATGACCCACTTGTGTAATCTTTTGTAATCTTCACTTATGACACAGCTTACACACACCATTTATTATCCTTAGCGTATTGTTCATGATATTCTTTCCCTTATTACTATACCTCCGATTCAATGTTCCTATGAATCATCACATAGCCTTCTTCCCTACCATCCGAGGTCCTTATTGATAAATCCCACACCATCATAATTTTCGTGCCTTCAGAACTAGTTGAATTACCCTGGAACCCTTTAACAATCATCCAAATATCCTTGGTTTACATCGTTTCATTTAAAAAAAACATATATATAGTAAATCTGGTACATTCTCTAAGTGCTCTAACTTTGATGAAAATATATATACGTGACCCCCTTGTGCTAATCAACATCATTTGCAATTGTTCATGCAGGGGAAGTTTTTCAATTCCTCTCTATGACTCACGATTGTGCATCCCTTACTTTCATATCCATAACTCGCTCGTTGGTACTCTGATTTTCATTCTGTTTGAACCTACTTGAACTTGGAGTATTCAGCTTAGTCGTGGGGAAGGGGCACACGTCGAATAGTTCATAAATTTTTTAAAATTCATCATTGCATGAAGGACATCTTTAAGGGGAATTAGTTCTAAAATTTAAGAATAAAATGTGTCAAAAATAATTTCATCCCCTTAGCTATACCAAAAAATTAAATTTAGAAACCACCTAAGTAAAGAGGACTCAACATTATAATATTTTGGGGACATGTTCTTCCAATAATTAACATCACACGGAAATGGAAATAAAGTAAATCTATTAAGGCAAGCAGTAAGGTATAACCTAACTTTGATAACAACCTTACTAACAATTGGCCCTGTGTGATTGCAGATGGCCCCGAAATGCTGACAACAAGAAGGTCCTGCTCAAGGTGCGATCAAACCACCTAGGAGAGATGAAGGACAAGATCTTGCCAAACAACATGCAAAATAGGGGGAACAATCGTTTAGTATTCATCAAGAGGATCCTCCTACCATATAGTTTGTGTAGGCAGAAGGAGGAACTGTTGCAGCGCCTGAATAAGGACAACATCTCACGTTGCCCCAAGATTGTGTTCAGGCCAACCATGAAAAGTCCACATTCACTGCGGTGATTGTGGAATTGAACTTTGAATCTTTTGCATAGTTCGCTCCTGAGGCTATTAGGGATCACCTCAAGGGGTCTCCCTTATGGCCTACCCTCTCGNTCGTACACATCTTGGAATTCGTGCATGACTACTACTAGGATTACCAAGCACAAATCCTAGGTACGCTACTGGGTTACCAAGTAGTTACACTTAAATGCTCGTAATCAAGTTGTACTANCCTTCCGAATACAGGGCCAAAGGTTGCTCAGAACCAGCTAGACACTTTCAGAACGAAGCAACTTAATAAACTATTGATAGAGAATAAAAGGATAGCAGAAGAAAAGANGCTGGTCATGTGCATATCCAAGTATGTCACACTTGAATAAAGGATGTCGTACAATTACATTCACCACACTACGAGCAGACACTGGAAAATATTCTAACTCTGGGGGGATCAAACTGCCAGAGTCTAGCTAAGGGTCTAAATCTAAGTGCCTAAAACTGGGAAAGCCACCTCTTATCTATAGAAATTGAGGCCCGCGATATCGCGTATGCGATATCGTGGATAGGCTACGATATCGCATCAGTAGTGAGATCATGGATGTGATATCATGGGTGCGATATCGTGGGTGCAATACCGTGGCTGTCAGCAAATTCATGACTCATCATACCCCCACGACTGAAGGAAAACTCATTCTCGAGTTAAAGTGAGAACAAGCTCCATTGATTACACAGTGGATAGGTATGGGATTATTGACTCACTAGAATGGATTCATGCCACAATGTGGAGTCAGAAAAAAATTGAGACACAACACAAAAGAAAATCCTATGATTACAAAATTGGATGGAACTCATGTAGTTCCTGGCGGCAGTGGCTCCTCCATGGGTGTCTTTCCCTTTTCTTGCACTCCAGGTCTTGGGATTTGATGGCATTGAAGTATGGCCTGGAGTTTCTCCTCTTGTAAGG
>MNCI01000424.1:90628-141532 GCA_015680685.1 Gnetum montanum | reverse complement strand
TTAGTTAATATTATCTTCCATTTCCTTCAGGAGTAGTATTAGATTAGAAAACACATCATACACCTCACTCTGGACTAAACCATACATGACAAAGCTAATACTAGTCCAGGTGGGAAGACAACGAACTGCAACCTAAGGCTAACTGTCTAGATGCCACAACTAGTCCGTCTGCGGAGTTCGACCGGATTGCGCGTGTAATGCTCGTATTCGTATGGTTGAGTGTAGGGGTACCTCACCACTCATTAGTTACCAAATGTTTAAATATTATGTTGACAAAATGGTTGTAGGAAATGTCAATGATGTAAGGTTAGTCATGATGGACAAAGGTTGATATTTCATCAAAGCTTTTTCTTGCTACAACAAATTCCTTTACTATTTTAAATTCAAGCATAGATATGGACAATGAGGTTATAACTAGAACCATCCTTCCTACTAAAAATTAGCTCTTCTTTCTTGATTTGTCAAAGAATCTATTGTAAGGATGTACATCTAAGTAGGCATCTCTAGAATTGGAAAGCTATTCCTTTCTATGTTGCTTTGGTGCTTCGTACTTGGTGATTAAGCATGTCTTATACTTTGAATTTTTTTGTTATTATTGATTTTTTTGGGATTCAACATGCCTCCTTAATATCTTAATGATATGCCTCTTGAGGTTTGAACCTTGGACCTTACTCTTGTCACATATTTTGAAATTATTATTATTGCATTTTCTTTCTTTCCAGTTATTATTTTGCTAATGCTTTGTGCTTATTAAGATGGACATGTTAGAGGGTGATGGTGGCTCATGATTGTTGATTTTTATATATGGTCCGAGTCATGAGTTTAATTTTGGTAGACAATGATTAGTTATAAAGTTCTAACCAGACTGCATATCTTGCGGTGTACCTATGTTACAATTATTTCAAGGTTCTAACACTTCTTCCTATTATTATATATGACCATCATCATCATCATCTTAGCCTTGTCCCAACAAAATGGGGTTAGCTACAAGAGTTCTTTTTTATCATTTACTTCCATTAAGAGATAGATCTTTGTTTATTTGTAGTTTTTTCAAATCATCTTCAATTAATATTTTCCATGTATTTTTTGGCCTTTTTTGGATTAGTGATGTAGCAACCTTCTTTTATAGGCTTATTGTTTGATCTTCCTAAATAATCTAATCCAACATTCTTGTAACTTATCTAAAATAGAAGCCACTCTAAGTCTTCCTCTAGTGTCGCTATATATGGTAACATGTTATTTTTAAGGATTTTAAAATAATATAATTATATTGTACAAGTTATAACATGTTAAATATAATTTGGGATTTATTCTTTTATTTTCATGTTAGGCATCAAACATTATTCTTAAGCAGTTGTGGTTTATTTCCTATATTTCATGATGACTTGAATCCTTTAACATGGCATTTATAGATCTTTGTAACCCTTGTATAACAGTGAGGTGTAGCCTAGTGGTAAGAGTCTTGATTTAAAAGATTCAAGTTATGTTGAGTTATGAAATTCTAATTGAACTATATATGTTGGGGTGTACCTATATTACACTTATTTTTGGGATTCCAACACCTAGTGTAGGGATACCTCTTCTATTTCCCTTGTTCCCTTTACTACGTGTGATTCTTGCAAGTTCGGGCTTCATGAAGATGTCTTGTTTAGGAGTTCAGACTTCATAGGAGACATTTAGTACATGCAGGTGGCATCTCTACTGAGAACTGAGTCTTCACAAGAGACATATCCAATTGGGTAGGAGACATCTTGCAAATTATGAAGATGTCTCTCTAGAGTGGAGACACCTCAAAGGAAATGTCTCCCAAACTATTGGAATGTCTTAGGTGAGACATCTTAGCTAGGAGAAGACATCTCACCCATTAAGGAGATGTCTCACAAACTCAGGATATGTCTCTCTTGAAAGTCTGGTTTTGACAAGAGATGATTTAAGAAGACCAAAGATACCCTGTATGACTGAGAAACTTCTAAAATTTCCCATTCAAGTTCAAGAAGTAGCTAGGAGAAGAAGGAACAAGGTAGAAACATCATTGGATCTTCAAGTTAAGCATGAGAAAGGTTTTCTAGGATTTTTATATAGTTATGTCAATAAATATGGATTGTGTTCATGTTTGTATAATTGTGGAGAGGTGAGATGTCATGAAAGTTCATGAGCTTGAGCGAGAATGTGTGAGAGCATATTGAATGAGTGCATATGTTGTTGCAACTCCAAGGTCAATTGTGTGGTGTATTGGCTTGTGTGTTCTTGATCTTGCTTGTGTGTTGAGATCTCAATCTTGGGTTGTGGGAGAGATTCTCCATTAGTTATGTCTTGCATTGAAAACAACCATTGTATGGTTGTAGGTCCTCATGCTTTGTAGCATCGTTTGAGTGTGTAAGTGTTTGGATGATTGTGGGTTGTGTAATTGTATTATAATCTTCTTTGAATAATTGAAGATAGCTAGTTTTCTTATTTTCTAGCATATTATTTGTCTTTCCATAATATCTGGATTTAGTGTATTTGAGGGTGATTTTCTATTGGAGTGAACCTAATCCAACAACTCCCCATTGTAATTCTTGTACAAATACATGTAATTTGATTTTAGAATTTAGACTATTAATTTTTAAATTTGGTAAACCTTAGCTTATGGCTATAAAGAGTTGGCAATGGTTGGATTTCTTAGATTAATTAAGCATATCTTTATCTTACTCTTACTCTCTCATCTTAGTTGAGCATGGAATATTTGTTCTTGGTGGTTTTGGATCTAAACCTAATATCATTGTAGACTCTCTTCTCATGGCATGATCTTATGGATCCATAGCTTATGGATGTGTGTGAAGCCTTCCATTAATTCTTGATCAATTAGAGGAAATGATCTTTTTTATGTATGTCCTTATGTTATTTTCTAGAATTTTGATATTGGCTTTTTCTATCATTTAATATGTTACATTTTGAATTGAGATTTTATTATATTTTTTTGAAGTATTCACCTTCTGCATATTTCTCCTTTAATTCCAACATTTCTAACATCTTCTTTCTTTAGCAAGTAATGGTGGCATGTTCATTAGTTTTAATCTCTGTGTTGTAACTTGTAGAGTCCATTATACCTTTCAATGTGACTTTGCATAGCCAACTTGCAATGTTATATATATGTAATGACATGGAACCATGATTAATTGTTTATATCAATGGTCATGTTTAATGGTTTAGTTAACTATATTTGGCTATTAGTTTTAACAATGTGTATTTTAAGCATGTGGGCCTCATCTTCAAACTTCATTCTAGGTGGCATTAAGGTGGTTTCCTCTACGGTGAAGGTGTAATTATTGTTTTTGCATGTATTCCATGTAGACTATATTTTAGAGACTTAGATGGAGATTTTGGTTAGTAGCATAAGTTGAATGGTGATCTAGATAGTATGATGCAGATGAAGGATTCAAGTATTCTTGTATTGTTGAAACCATGGTATGGATCTATAAAATGGTCCATATGGTTATCTATTGTATTTGATGTGAACTTTGTACTTAAATAATTTATGTACAAATGTTGGCATAACATTGCATGGATATTGCAAAATGTTTATCTGTTAATGGCTTGTTCAAGTATACTTATTATATTACAAGGTTTCTTACTTTGTGTATTAAGGTTCTCTAATGATAAATTTTGGGATCCTAAGTATTTCATATGGCATATATGGTTTTCTAAGAATGTTATTCTTTCTCCTTAACTAATTCCATGTATTTTCCTATAGTTAATTTTAGGGTGTGACATTTATTGTGTTGATTTTAACTTATTTGTTTTCCAAAACTTAGCTAAGTTCTATGTCAATTCCCAAAATTTGATGTTAACATTATTTTCTATATATTTAACAATGTTTTTTTTCATCTAAATGTGTTTTCTAAGTGTTTGTAAATCTTAGTACTTCTTGTAGTAGCATTGATTATGACATCTTAGGGACCTAACTCTTTTATTGATGCTAATCATGCTAAGGTCTAGGCTTTTATGAAGTCTCACAAAGTAGGAAAAATTCCAAGGAACATATTAGCTAGAGTTATGAAGTACTGTGTTAGGATTGAGCTTGGAATTAATTTAATTAAAGAAAAATTAAGGCAAATGGTAATGTAGAAGCTACTTATGAGTTGACAACATTTATTCCTAACCTAAATAATTGAATCCAATAAAATGAAGTAGAAGCTAAAGAGTCATTTGATTTCCTAAACGTTTAAGAGATCCTTCAATATTTTAATGCAAACAAAGAAAATAATTTTCCAATTACATTGTCACATCACTACTTCTTATGGTAGTGGTACCTTATTATGGAAGATAAATTTGACAAGCATGTTAGTGTGAATGAGGAGATTCTTATCATAGAGGTTCATATCTTTAGCACCAATCTTATAACATCTCATAAAATTAATCTTTTAACATCATTTAGTTAAGGATTCAACCCAACAATTACAAATGCATCTTGGTTTTTAATAGGTGTAGAGTAGAATCTTCCCATCCTATTATTTTCCAATACTATTTCATTTCCTTCCTCTATTCCATTTATTGATGCAAGGTCATCTTATTATGTTATCATACCCTACACTTTAATTTCCCTTGACAATAACATTTCTTTCTTGTTCAAGCATATTTCTTCTTCTTTTCCTTCAAGACCTACAATAGCTCATTTACTTTTTCATCCTCTTAAATAATTTGTGCTTTCAACCCTTCATACATGTTTTTAAATTATTTTATAGGTACCCTTTCTTCTAGCCGTATGGTTCCTTCAACTCTTATTCTTCATGTCCTTTCTATTCCTAATATTCCTTCAAATATCGATTCTACCATAGCTTAGCTATTTGGAATTTCTTCTACTATATCTTGTTAATTACTTTTCCTACTTCAAAATCTTTCAAATGAAGTGAAAATTGGTCATTGTTAAGTGAAAAAATTAGTTGCACTCATTGCTCGTTCTTCTCAAGTTTCTTTATTTTAAATGTTAAGCAAGCTAATTCATTTGTTAGTTTCATTTGCAACACTTCCTACAAATATCACTCTCCCTAATTTCACTAAATATAGCAAAGAGGTTAATCTTGTAAATTATGTAATTATATTTGGAAATAAATTAAATTTTAATGTATGCATTATGTGTTTTGATGAGTAGTGGGTACACCTTAGGCCCACCCAATACAAATCACAAGCGTTCACACATGATTTGGCCGAAATCCATGGATGGGACTAGCCGTGGCATCTATATTATTAAGCATTGATTGTAGGACGTTGTCTTCCAACTTGGACTAGTCGTAGCTTTGTCGCGTATGATGTAGTCCAAAGTGAGGCATATGATAATTGATGTTTTTTGGTCTTTAATACTCCTAGCGATAAGCATTATTGAGAATGAAATTTAATTCTAAGTCTAAGTAATAACGGTAATGTAAATCTACTCTAGCCTAGAGTGATGAGCATTTAGTCCTAACTTACTGTACACGTCTTGGGCTCATGTAACCATTACTGGGTTACCAAGCGTTATGCTATTGGGTGAACCAAGCTATAACACTACTAAGATTACCAAATGATTACACTTAAATGCTCAAAGCCAATCATACTCATTTCTATTTTCTAATGAACAAGAAAGTAAAGTACTTGGAAATGTAAATGATTAAACTAAAAAAATTAGTAAAAGCCATTTTAAAGTAAAAAAGTAAAACTAAGTGGATGCTACAATGATAAAAAGCAATCTTGATCTTTATTTTCGGACATGAACTATGCCCAAGTACACTTCACTCGAATAAAGATTCTATACAAGTCCTCAACACCACATTGTGGGCATTTACTCTATCACTAAAACTACCAAAACAAACTGAAAGAGTCTACCTAAGGATGGAATGAAACTTCCCCAGATCATGCTCCCAAGTGCTATATTTATAGGTAGGCACACATCTTGCGATGTCAAATATCTAATGTCATAGCTTGTGCTAAGATATCAGGTCCTTGATATTGGATACCCGATATTGGATGTCTGATATCTTGGCTGATCATAATGCATCTTATCATAATCCTACGATTGACTAAAAACTTGTCCTGAAGTTAGAACAAAATGAGGATATATTGCCTTACAAAATTGGGAGGTAGATTTAGATGACTGATTAAGTATTGACTAACTCTCAATGCTACAATGGTTTGTACAAAAAATGACATAGTTACATGACAAAACAAAAAAAAAAATTTAAGGGGGCTCAATGTAGTTCATATTTTAGGTGGTGGTGGCTGTTCCATTAGCTTCTTCTCTTTATTGTCAAGCTTTTGGAAAGTTTCTTCTCTTTTGTTCTTATCTTCTTTTTCCATACTGATTATGAGATAGAGGCTCCTTCGATTTTAATTATGGCATAGACCTATTTATGTCGCCAAAATTGGTACATTTGTCCTAAGTTCCATTCACCATTGTTGGTTAGTGTGGACCATAATGGAAATGCTTAGAGTTGCGTCTTTATAACTTTTGCGTTATGAAGGTCCTCGTTTTGAGATTCTCCTTGGGGCCATATGCAATCCACAAGAGTTTGAAATTATTACTGTGTTCTTATAAATTCTTAGTAGTTTTCTACCTTGTTAGATCAAGTTCCTATCATATTATGATTGTAGAGTTAAAAAAATTTTCAAAAAAGGAACCCCTTAGGTGTTATAGCTTTTAGTGACTTATGAACTAATATCATTTTCCTTGCTTATTATGGCCTTAAATAGTTGCTATAGTCTATTAGGAGTATTATCTGAATCTTTTTGGCCTTAGTTTGATTGATTAACTTTAAGATTCTTATTTTTTCTTTGTATCTTTATACTTACTCTTTATAGTATCTTTCGGGCATTAGGAATTTTTGGCTCAAAATTTCAAATTTTTGTTTGCTTATATCATGTAATGCATTCTCCCACGACTAAGTTGAGCACTTTGGGATCAATAAGATTGAAGACTTTTGGAAATCTGAGATATGAGGGAGAAGTTATGGCCTTTGGAAGCTAGTTTGCAAGAGGGCGGAGGAAAAACTACAAAAAATTCTCTTGTTTCAAATGAAAGAAATGAAAAATTTCACTAACTCTTGCACGTATATACACTATTATTATATTCTCAATGTCATAGATCATACATCATAGATACAACATCCTAGGTGCCTACGATGTCATCTTTTAAAAATTTTAAAATTTTTAGTGATTTTTTTCTTATAAAAAATGAGTCAAATGTAATGTCTGGAAGATATAAAGCTTATTTAGAGGATATGGACCATGAGTGATGCACCAGTTTCAACAATTTAGTGTTCAAGGTTCATGAAGAAAGAATCTATAGCAATGGAAGTTTATGGTATGGATAAGAAATGGATAATGAATTTTTGATGTATAGACATATTATTAGATGATATGGAAAGCTTACTAGATGTTTTGGAAGGTACAAGATTATATGGAAATTTTACTAAATGTTTTGGAAGGCACAATATTATATGGAATTGCTTGGCAAGTATGAAATACCGAAGTTATACAAGTGGGTACTCCCCAAAGTAGGCTCCAACCATTAGTGCCCTTTTATAACCATGCCTAAAGTGCCCTTAAGCACTCAAGGAGTTGAATGTAAGACATACGTGTTATGCAAACCACACCTATTAGCATCACCAAATTAGAAAAATTATGCTATGTTACACAAAACCACAAGTTATGATCATTCATATAGTATGATGAAATGGGCTTAGAAGGGATTGCAGAAATTGAGACGTGAGGTATCATACCATAGGCATAATGAATTCTTGTGTTTTATTAGTGATTAAAGTAATCATTAGCCTTTCTTTCCAAGATTTGAACCAAGTTCAAACCACTTTCCAATGACATCGCATTGTTTCATCTCTTGGATTTACAACCATAAAACTAAAATTGTTGCAAAGAGTATTATCACTTAGCGTATTGTCCAAGGAAGGAGTTTATTCATTGCAGATTTTATTTTTTAGATTTTTGATAAGCTGCCTACCTTTAAGCACAATTGTCATGTCTTTCTAGTGGGATCCCTAGAAATTTATTCTTGTGCATAGATTTTATTTTTGACTGTGTCAACCTTACAAGAGGACTACCTTTAGGCATGCATAACATGTCTTTTTAGTGACATGGTAAGGTAGCACTTATTGTACTCTTACTTCCATTTTTCATTAGATTTACGAGGATATAATATATCCTAAGCAACAAGATAGAATTCATAGTAGTAATCCAAGAGAATCCACAAATCTCATTGATGTCACTTCCTTTACATTCCCACTTGGTTCTTCACTTTTCGATTTTGGCATTAATGAATCATATTTTGTTGGCCCTTGATATTGGATCCTTAATTTGGAGCCCTGATATCATAGCCCAAGCTACGTTATCGAATATATGATATCGTAGCATGTGTGCCTACCTAGAAGTATAGCACTTGGACACATGATTTGTCCATTCCTTTCCTTAGTCGTAGTGAAGATCTTGTAGTTTGTTTTCTCCAAAGTTAGAATATTTTCTGAGTGTCCATAGTAGGAGTCAAAGAAGTGTATGGATCTTTATTCAAGCACTAATGTACCTGAGCACGGTAATGTGAATAGCAATAAAGACGAGCTTTTCTGATCAAACCTTGTAGCACTTGGAATAGATTAATGTATTTCTTATGAATTTAATGTTTATACAATTTACTTTAATAAATTTTAGCTATGTAACAAGTAGCAGCTAAATAGAAAACATAAGCATGACCAGTTCGAGCATACGTTTAACACTTGGTAATCCTAGTAGCGCTTAACACTTGGTACCCCAGTGGCACTCTAATGTGTTCAGGATGTGTACGGAAAGTGGGAATGAATGCCTATGTTAGGATTAGTTAAGTTTTAGTTCGTTGCTAGATTAATTAGATTAATTACATATTAAATTTACTTTGTTCCTAGCACTTAGGCAATTAAACCATAAAAGATGAAATGATAAAAATTAGATGCCTCAGTTACACTTAATCATACACTTGCACTTCACAAGTGAAACTGAGAAGAGAATGATTGCAACGGTTAGATTCACCTCTTAGAAATCAAGATACTTAGAGAGCTAAATTTTATGGGATTAGATCGAATTGCTAAGTGAACACTAGTGATTCATATGGTTGGGCATAGAGTATACTTGCAGCTCATTAGGCATAATGATCACAAGTTTATTCTTAGTTATATGATGGAAAGAATATCCTTATAGCCATGGTGAGAACATCTTATTAATGGAATGGGTGGATGAATGTTGTGGTCTCACTATACAAATAATTAGTCCCTTATGACTTGATAACATAGAAAAATCTTCACCTTATTGGAGTACATCTTGCCTTATTTGATGTGTTGTATTGAAAATTGATAAAAAAATATATAAATAAAAGGAGAATAAAAAATAAAAAATTAGAAAAAATATTAAGAATTAAAAATATAAAAATAATGGAAAATATTAAGGGATATAAAAAATTGAAGAAATAAAAAAGTTTAAAAGAATGTGAAAAAGTATTAAGAAACAAAAAAATTTATAACAAAAAATTATAAACCACAAAAAAATAGAAAATAAAAAAGTTAAAAGAGCACTTATTAATTCCTAAGTTAGGATAAGGCCTTTCTACACAATTGAACTCATGGCCAAGTGTTTGGAAAGTGCACCCTAGATCTCCTAGGTCATACACTTTGGGTTGCTCACTTACCATTCTTAGTGATTTAAGTTTTTGTTATTGTCCTAGGTAAGCTTGGTGGCAATAGAATCTTGATCATTAAGTCCTTATTTCCTCTATTTTTTGGTGTATGATTATGATTTAATATTTTCATTTGTGAGGTCTCAGTTGGGGTCATTTTCTCAAAATAGGAGTTAATAAGTGATTCAAATATTTCCATGCATGTTTTAGACACTTTTTGGTTCTTAATTTGTAGCCACTAGGTGTCTTTTGGTTTAGTGGCCCATGCTTTTGTTTGTCCACACACTTGTTTTTCACATCTGTTATGGGTTGGTATAGGGATTATATTAATATTTTGAACTTTTAGCCCATAACTACATCCTTTATCATTATTAGTGATGCATTGAATTGCTTGTCTCTCCACAGTGATAGGTTGATTTGTTATGTTTTTCATTAGAGTGGTAATGGGTGTTGGCTCTTGCGTAGGATTGGGAGACATTGTTTTGGTGATGAAGGGTGTTGCACCTAATTGGCCTAGTACTAGTTTTGATCAGGCAGTAGGTCTACGAGTTTTGTTCTCAGGTGTGGCAACTATCCTAAAGAAAGGACATTTTGAGACTATGGTTGAGATTTACTAGAATTATCATTTACGTGTATGTTTACAACACAAGTGGCATTCTTCAAATGATGTTGTGGTGCCAATGCTTCCTATGTTATTGGTGGTGACATATGATGGAGGAAAGTATGAGAATTTTAAGGATTTTGTGAAGGATAAGAGGTTTGAGATGGTGATCCAATAGGAGATGTTGCAGGTTGATGATATTCGGGAGAGTGATAGTAGTGATTTGAGGTAAAGGAAGTAGAATCATTTGCAGAAATAGCTTGTTGAATATATTATTCCTACGGGTCTGGCTGGGAATAAGGGTATTGCTAGTTTGTTAATGGCATCCCCCATAATTGTGGGTTTTGTGACTGTGATTGATAGTAGTGTTGAGGCTGATAGAAAATCCCACTAGAATAGTATGGTTGGTGGTAGGACTATCTATAATTACCTTGTGATTAAGGTAATTTCCTAGACATTTTCTTTTGTACTGACTTGGGATTCAAAGCGAAAGTCCCAAATTGATGTAGATGTAACATAATTGGGCAATAGTCCTTTGGATAGTCGTACTGGCAGATGTCACATCCATCATCATCATCTTCTATATTTGAGTTGGAAACCTCTTCTACTATGGTTGTTTGCCCTTTTTGTCGATAAGTGTTCCTACATGTTTCATTAGTCTTTTTCCTCTTCTTGTTTTAATCACTTGATTCTTTCTACACTACCTTCTCCCCTATGGTTTCCAAGGAGGTTGTAACTTTTTCATTCATCAGCTTCCACATCTTATCTACCCTTGCTTAATCTTAGCGATATCCTTTTGTATTGGCAAGGTTTGTTGTGAAATCAACTAACCTTGGGCATATATCCCAAGGGTCTCCCTCATTTTATTACAAAGCCCATTTATGATGTGGAAGAACTACTCTTTTGGAGAGAAATCATGGCTTGGACATCAATGTAGTAGTGAATAGTATCTTTTTAAGGCCACATCCAAGGATTCCTATTTTTCTTGCCTCCATCCTTGGATTTGTTTTCTTAGGTTGGACATTCTTGCATAGGTTTGGTATTTCTTGTTGAAGATTTCTAGCATTGTGGACCATCAATGGATTTAATCTAGTTCCAATGATCTATACCAACTTACAGCTTTGTCAACTAGTGTCCTAGGAAAGAGCTTAAGTTTTTTCCACTGACTCTCAATGTTTTACAAGGTGTAGGAATCATGGAAGGCTTGTAAGTGATGTTGTGGATCAGAGTTATAGCCTCCAACATTTTTAGGAATGTTATTCATATTAAGCCTTTTGATGTGACTTTCCCTTTGATGCTCATGAGGTATCCTAATTGCCTCCATTATCTACATCGTGCTTGTAATGGCCAACAAAGGTCCATCATCATTAGACATGTCATGCTGATAACTTCTATTTCTATTTGTCTGATTATGATGATCTCATCTATTTCTATTTCTATCTGTCTTGACCCCTTAGTGTATCTCTATTTCTATTCCTACGTTCATCTTAGTCAAAACTAGATGTGGAAGAGGAAGAGGAAGATGGGAAACTAGGAGAATGACCATGGTTGCTATATCTCCCCCTATAGTCCATTGATTTATCTCTTCTTGGTTTGGAGGAGGTCCTAGGCCTTAAGGCCATCCTTGTTCTAGGACTTACTCCATCTCCTTTAGAATTATCTATGTGAGTTGAGCATAGTCTTTTAGTAAGGGTCTAAATGAGCATAGGAAACTACTGATTGTGGTTATTTACTCAAGTTTTCCCCAACATAGGTCCTATCATTTCTCCTAGTAGTGTTTTCATCATATGATGCATTCTTAGCCCTATGTGAAGAAGACATGGTTTTATTTGATAACATGTGTGATATAAAATATTAATATTTTCTAAAAGGTAAATCATTAATAGTTTCACAATGATTGTTTATAATCTATCTAACCTAGTTAACTAGCACCATACTCGATAATGACACCGATGATGAGTAGAGGGTACCCCCTATGCCCAACCATATGAATTACAAGTATTCACACAAAATCCGATTGAATTTCATGAATGGGACTAGTTGTGGCATCCAGATTGTTAAGTATTGATTGTAGGACGTTAACTTCCCACTTCGACTAGTGGTAGCTTTGTCATGTATGGTTTAGTCCAAAGTGAGGCATATGATAATTGATATTGTTAGGTCCATTTTACTCCTAGTGATAAACATAGTTGAGAATGAAATTTAATTTTAAGCCTGGAGCGATGAGCATCTGATCTTGGCTTACCATACATTTTTTAGGCTCATGTAATTGTTACTGGTGATGAGTCATGTTTTGCAGGGCCACAATATTGGTATTCAATATTGGGGTTGCGATGTCAAGTATTCGATATCGAGGCACAACCTTTGATGTCAGGGATCCTATATCATCCCCTTTATGATAGCCTATAAATACCACACTTAGGTGCATGGTTAAGAGAAAAAAATAGGAGATAGATTCATAGATTCTGATAGGTTTCTTGTTTTGTTAGTTTCTAGTGCATGCCCATAGTGTAATGTTAAGTGATTGTATGACATCCTTATTCAAGTGTGACGTACTTAGACACATTACATGTTCAATAATAAAGATCGAGATTACTCTCATTATTGTAGCATCCACTTAGCTTTAGTATTATTCTTAATTACTTAAATGCTTACTATTTTCCTTAGTTAATGTTTACCATTTCTTGCTCTTTATCATTTTCCGTTATTAAGTGGAATGAGTATGACTAATCATGAGTGCTTATGTGTAACTACTTGGTAACCCAATAGTGTTATCATTTGGTATGCTTGGTAATCCCAATGGTAGTTGCACGAAGTCCAAGGCATGTACAAAAGGTTAGGAATAGATACTCATTGCACATAGGCTAGTTAAACTTTACTTTCTATTGTTAATTAGATTAAATAATTAATTTTTTTATCATCATTAGGAGTAACTTAGGGCTAAAAAACATCAAGAATCATATGCCTCACTCTGGACTAAACCATATGTGACAAAGCTACCACTAGTCCAAGTGGGAAGATAACAAACTATGATCAAGGCATGATGATCTAGATGCACAACTAGTCCCATCCATGGAATTCGACTGGATCGTGTGTGAATGCTTCTAATTCGTATGGTTGGGTGTAGGGGTACCTTTTCGCTCATCAATTGGGTTACCAAGAATTATGCTACTAGGCAAACCAAGCTATAACACTAGTGGGAATACCAAATGATTACACTTAAATGCTGAAAACTAATCATACTCATTTTGCTTTTCTAATGAACAACAAAGTAAAGTACTTGGAAATGTAAATAATTAAACTAAGAAAATAGTAAAGAATATGCTAAGTAAAATAGTAAAACTAAGTGGATGCTACAATGATGAAAAGCAATCTCAGTCTTTATTTCTATACATGAACTATACCCAAGTACACTTCACCTGAGTAAAGATTCTGTACAACTACTCAACACCACATTGCAGGCATTTACTCTATAGCTAAAACTACTAAAACAAATTCAAAGAGTCTACCTAAGGATAAAATGAAACTTCCCTAGATTGTGTCCCTAAGTGCTATATTTATAGGCAAGCATGCATCCAACGATATATGATATCTAATGTCATAGCTTGTGCTAAGATATAGGATGCTTGATATCTTGGCTGATAAAAATTCATCTTATTAAGTTTCATTGTAACTATTAGCTTCATCATAACTTTAAGTCACGATGTATAGAGAACATCATGAGTTGGCCATGTAGTTAGAACAAAAGTTACAATGCATGATCATGTCTTTGGACAAAGATAAAAATTTGCTAAAACATGTTACTCTTAGTTAATAGGTTAGATAAGACTTCTTGAATGCACTAGAATGGATGAAAAAGCGCATGATATAGGTGAATAATAAAAATGACATTTAGATTTCTTGTAAGAAAGCTGGTGTAAGAAGGCTTTAGTTAAGATGATGAGTGATAGTATATATCATAGAAAATGTTAGTTATTTAGTTGAAATGACCTTCTAAAAATGAGTAAAGTAATTGAAAAGGGCATTCTTAATATCCTATGATTTCTTATATGGGACACCTTAATAAACCAACTAAAATATGTCATTAGCTTATTTTCTTCCATTAGCTATTGATGAGTCACGTTTAGTTGGCTGTGTCGATGAGGCCTCATCAATTGGGCCTCGTTGATGAGGCCTAGTTAATGCATCTTACCATGTGTTGACGAGGCCCTGTCAATGCAGTGTTGTTTTTTGGCTATAAATACGCACATGTAGCCACATTTATGGCAATTAGAGATTGTAGTTGTAGCGAAGCTCTTACACTTTTCCATTTGAAATTTAGAATTTTTCCCCCAAGTGCCCATAGCAGGAGTCATTGAGTGTATGGATTTTTATTCGAGCATTGTTGTACCTGAGCACGATAGTGTGTGCGGTAATAAAGATGAGCTTTCTAATAAACCTTGCAGCATTTTGGATAGATTAGCTATTTTAATTATGCATTTAATGTTTTTAATTATTTATTAAGTTTTTTCCAATTATTACATTAATGAAGCAATTGAGCTAGATAGATTACACACATAAGTACGACTGCTTTAAGCGTAACACATATTCACTTGGTAATCCTAGCAGCATTATTGCTTGCTATGCCCAATAGCGTAGCACTTGGTTGCCTAGTAGTGGATATGTGGATTCAAGATGTGTATGGAAAGTGAGATCAGATGCTTATGTTAGGAGTAGTTAAATGCTAGTTAATTAGTTAATCTAGATTAGTTAATCAAATACCTCTTATCCACATTTTGATCACCAAACTATAAAACATAAAATGATAAAAATTGGATGCCTCAGTTACACTTAACCATACCAATGAATGTCAAAATTTCACAGAATTTGAGGGGATCGCATGTGAATGCTTTGTGATTTGTATGGTTCAGCGTAGGGGTACCTTGTTGCTCATCATTGGCACCATTGTTGGGGACTTTGTTTGTGAAACATGTGCTATTTAGGTCTAAGTGAATATCATTAATATTGTTGTATGAACCTAAAGGTCAATATTATACCCACTATACATAGAATTATAAAAGCACATTGATAATTTTATTTTGTTTTGTAAAATGTCTTCTTCTTCTCACAAGCATAAACATACCAAACCATCGATCCCACAAGAATGCAAGGTGGTATACACTCATCCAGATGAGTTTGTATCAAACTTCACCTTCATCCTACATCAGGATGAATAGCTGCAATGGTGTGATATGGAGGGCAATGTCATCTTGCCCCTCGATCGATCTATGCTTGGGATGCTGTTCAAAACCCTTAAGAAGTTGGACATAGTAGATCTTCATGAAGACTATGTTGTGGTAGGATATGACACTCAAAGCTATTATCCCACTGAAACATAATGCAAACGAGATCAACATCAGGAGAAACTCCATGAAGCTACAAAGGGAAAACATTACATCAATCATTACACCAATTCCTGGTTTCTACTAAATCAAGATAATAATGAGGATCCTCCTACTGAAGGTTCTCAACATGAAGATTCTCCACCCCTTGATATTGGTGACAATGGTGTGAACCTAAATTTGTGATCCATTATGTATAAACTAGGTTCAAGAAAAAGTGACAGTCAAGGTAGGGACTCAAGCAAGCATCATAATAGTAAGGGATCTAAAGATGGAAATTGTAATAAGCGTAAGAGTGGTGGTGGACATTGTGGTGGTGGTGGTAGTCCACCTTCCTCTTCATCCTCTTTATTTGATTTCAAACATTCCTCTTCATCTAACGATTCTCATGGAAGTCACCATCAAAAGAATCATGATGAAGGTGATTAGCTAAATAACTTTGATCGTGAAGGCCACCAAAACTGAAGGGATGGTCGAAACCATCATCAACATCATTGGCATAGTGATGATGATGAACCTCTATTAGTGACTCAAACTATGCTCAACATTGTAGAGGTAGTGAAAATTCCAACCATGCATATGAAGGATTGTCAGATCAAGTGCTTAGACATGAATAATATCCCAAGATTTGAGGGGGAATATAATTTTGATCTGTAGACACATCTACAAGCTTTTCATGATGTGTGCACCTTATAAAAAATTGAAAATGAATGGCAAAAACTCAAATTATTTCCTAAGACACTCATCAAGGAAGCTGAAAGTTGGTACCAGTCTTTGGAACTGGAATCTATTCGTCGATGAAGTACCATGTTAGAGCTGTTCAATGACAAATACTAGATGTACTCTAGAGTGTCTAATCTAGGAAGGCAAATCCAAGGTTGGAAATAGGAACACATGAACCCTTGGATGTTGCCATGGACCAATACTATTCACTCTTACATTGATGCCTTAGTCATGGTTATTCTCAAAGGGAATAACTTTGCCACATCATAGATGGGCTCAGAGCAGAAATAAGAAGAACCCTTCAGGTGTATGCCTAAGGAAGATTTTCTGAACTAAGAGCTCATGAAATCCAAAGGCTAATTGAGTAGGTATAAAAAGAAGAAGGTGAGCTATGAAAAAGGGAAAGTGCTAAAGAGTATAATAGAAACCCTTATATTAGAAAATGAGAGGTTCGATTTTATGACGAGGAGGAGTTACCACTTGATGAAGTGGTGAATAGAAAGACCTTTCCCATCCAAAAATCTATTTTTGATATTTAAGCCAATGTTGACAAGTTATGGGACTCTTTCAAAAAAAATTAAAATTTTTTGAAAATTGTTGAAGAATTCAAAGAGCAAAATAGTGATCGTAATTGCAAGAGGCGCAAAGAAGCTAAATGTGCCTACCATAGAGGTAAGGGAAAAACTATTGTAGTAGAGGAAGTTGTGGAGTTTGACTCTGATGATGAAATGGAATGTGACATCTATTAATATGAACATCCAAAGGGATGTTGCTCTATGGTGTCACACTTACAAGGGTCTGGAGTGTATGCATTGAATCCTTGCCTAGCATGTTGGCAAGCTCCAAGATGATTACCTTATCCTCAAGGCAACCCATGGCACTTCTAGCAATAGCAACAAGCTTACTACCTAAGTGGAACTGCTCCACAACCATATGAACAATACCAATAGTGGTATCAACCATAATCGTGGGGAATGCCACCACCAAGGCAACAGTACCCTTATAGGCAACCAAATCCATATGTGTACTATATTTAGTAGCCCATCTCCTCTAGGAGTTCTACAAGTCATACATCTTTCTAGCATCACTATTTTCCTCGAGAGTATCATTGAATACATTCATCATCTACTTGAGGGGAAAACCCATATCCATATCCATATCATCCTTAGCATCCCTCTACACATATACCTTCACCTTCAACCCAGTAACGTCTTGCTCCATCCATGCAGGGTGAGATTCCTTCATACTCGCAACAACAAAATGCTACAAGGGTTGTACACTCACAACCAATTTTTCAACTAAGTGGTCTAGATAATCGATCAAGAAAAATACCTTTTTTTCAACCCAAAAATCCTCTCCAGCCCTCACAAAAAACTTCAATTGATTGTCTTGCATATCCAACACCCTCATCCTCTACCTCAAATATCTTTGAGTGTCCTTCAAACTAAGTGGTACCTCAGATTTACATTATAATGTTAACTCATGCTATTTTTAACTAGATCAAGGCTGGCAATCTTTTTACGAAAATATCTAACCCAAGAAGTCCACTCATTTATCTATAGATCGCTAGACACAAGTCATGCAAAGCTCTTCTTGACTCTAGTTTTGGAATTAATCTCATCTCCCATGACATGTACAAGGCCTAAAACTTACCACCTCTTAAGAAGAGAAACATTCATCTAGAATTAGCAAATTAGTCGATTACTATTCCTTTGGGATTAGTAAAGGACATTGTAACCAAAATTTGTGGGTGGTCCTATCTTGTTGAATTTCTGGTGATCAAGGTGGACAATTGCAAAAGTGACTTTCCCATCATTATGGGAAGAGCTTGGTTAGGCACGGTTGACACATGAATGGACATAAGGAACCTATCTTTAGAAATATCCATGTATCGTGTACAGTGATAATGGGTGTAACTGCATACAAAAGGTTTGGTCAATTAGAAGTACACACATTAAAGCATGCAATCAGTGTTCATATGAGATCAATATTCAAAGATGTTTGTACACAACAATTAGAAAATAGGAGGGCACCCAGTGGCTAATGGCTAACTCAGGTAGCAGCACACTATGCATGGAGCTAACTAAGAGTTGGACATGTGCTTATGTTGAGGGCATGGACAAAATTGAACAAGTTCATTCCCAACTCCTTCATGAAGATGTTGATACCTGTTGAGGAGAGTTGGAAATCCTTGATCACGTCAAGCAGGAGCCCTTAGAGCTAAAACTTTTACTAGCTGAAATGGAGTATGCATTGTTAAAGAATGGTAAACTAGTCATAATTAATGCTAAACTTGCTCCTTAACAAAAAGAAAAGTTGTTGAAGGTGGTGAAAAAATGGTCAAAAACCTTTGCTTAGTCATATCTAGAGCTAACAAGAATCGATCCAAGGATATACTAGCATCTCATTTACACCAACTTGGCCATTAAGCCTAGACGGTAGTCATAGAGACAACTAAATCCCAAATTGAAGCAAATCATCAAAGAGGAAATAGAGGAACTCCTCAAGGTGGGGTTCATCTATCCCATTGTAGATAGTGAGTGGGTTAGCACACTCATAATTGTACCAAATAATGATGGCAAATAGTGTGTTTGCATCAACTTTAGGCTGTTGAATATGACAACATTTAAAGATCATTTTCCTTTACCATTTGTGGATCAAGTGTTAAACACCATATCTAGGCATTGTTATTATAACTTCTTGGATAGTTATGGTTGCTATCACTAGATCCAAATTGTGCCCAAAGACCAAGCCAAGACAACATTCATGAGTGCCTGTGGGACTTTTGCATATTGTAAGATGCCATTTGGTTTGTGTAATGCCCTTGCAATATTTCAACGCTTGGTCCTTAGTATCTTTCAACAACAGATTGGAGTGGTGTTGAAGTTTTCATGGATGACTTTTCCACCTATGGAGCTACCTTTGAGCAAGCCTTGGACCAACTTGAGCAAGTATTGAAGAGATGTGTAGAGACAAACCTAGAGCTGAACCAGCAAAAGAGGCATCTCATGATATAAGAAGGCATTGTGCTAGGGCCCTGAAATTTGCAAAAAGGGACTGAGGTAGACCACAAAAATAAGGGTTATCTAAGGAATAACACATCAAATAGAGTCCGTTAAAGATGTTCAATCATTCCTTGGACACATTAGCTACTACCGGCGATTTATAGAGAATTTCGCTAAGATCGCAAAGTCATTGGTAGAGCTTATAAAGAAAGGTGCACCTTTCATTTGGACTAAGGAATGTAAACATGCATTCTAACAATTAAAAGAGAAACTCGTAGAAACACCAATCCTACAAGCACTAGATTGGTTCAAACCCTTCCATATCATGATAGATGCATCTAACTATGCTTTGGGAGTAGTACTCACGCAGATAGATGATAAGAAATGTCCATACTACATGCATTATGCGAGTCAAAGCATTGTGAGAGCATAGTTTACACCATCATAGAGAAAGAATTAATGGTAGTGGTATATGCTTTAGAAAATTTTAGGTACTATGTGCTTGGTTACAAAGTATTTATGCATATGAACCACAGTGTAATCCGCTTCCTCATGAATAAGTTGACGATGAGCCCTCATGTCATACAATGGCTTGTGATCTTGCAGGAGTTCAATCTCACAATGGTAGATCGAAAAGGAACTAAGAATGTGGTTGTTGACCATCTATCTTGCTTAAGATGGGATAATAAAGAGGAGGAGAGCTTGCTCTTTGATCAGTTTCTAGATGAACTCCTCTTTACAAGAGCAATCATTAGACAAACGCCGATAAAAGCAATATGGTATAATGGCATCCTCACATATCTTCTCACTCAAGAGATGCCACATGACTTGGACTTTAGAAAGAAGCAAAAATTTCTTCATCAAGTCAAATATTGTATGAAAATTAATAGACAGCTCTATAAGGTTTGTGCCAATAACTTGATTCATTGGTGTGTCCTTGACGAAGACCAATTACGTGTTCTCAAGGACACTCACAAAGGACCTTCTGGAGGCCACTATACTGGAAGATGCACAACCATAAAAGTATTGATGGCATGATACTATTGGCCTACAATCTTTAGGAATGCCCACCAGTTTGTCAAGTCTTTTGAACATTATCAATGAGACGAGGGGATGACCGTTAGCGTGGAAGATCCTCAATAGTGGATTCAATCACTAGAACCTTTTGACATATGGGGCATTGACTTCATGGGTTCCATCACACCCATGTCCAATGGAAAGGCATATATTATGGTCATAGTTGACTACTGCACAAAGTGGGCAGAAGTAGTAGTCATTATTGATTGTACATCATCTACTACTGCTAGAATCATACAACAAAATATTGTGAATAGGTTTGAGGTGCCACTTTCACTAATTTTTGATAATGGAACTCATTTCACAGGTGCCACTTTTAGGAAATTCGTCCAATGCTTGGGGGGTAGAACATAAATTAATAACACCTTACAACCCCCAAGCCAACAATCAAGCAGAGGTAACCAACCAGGAGAGGACAAAAATACTAATGCAAATTATTAGCAAATATAGGAAGGATTGGAGTATAAAACTTAACGATGCTCTCAGGGCTTATCATTTAACATGGACACTTCCTATTAGCTATTTTCCCTATGAGTTAGTGTACGGAAAACTTCTAATGCTCCCAATTCAATATGAGCTCTGTACACTTTCAACAGCTTTTGATTTAAATCTTGATCTAAGTCTAACATAGAAAGAAAGATTAATCAACCTAAACATGTTAGATGAAAATCAATCAATGGCCTTATCTTTGAAAGAGGTGAACAGGGTATTTAGCAAGCAACATCATGACATCAAAATAAGGAAAGTAAAACTACAGCTAGAAGATAAGGTCCTTTACTAGAACCCCACACATGTACCCCAAAAGGAAAAATTTCAAACATTATGGGAGAGACCTTATATAATTGATCAAACCTATTCCTCTAGGGTCATGATAATATTAAAACTTGAAAACCTGAATAAAAAGTAGTTGGTCAACATCCAACAAGTAAAGCCTTGAACTAAGATGGGTTAGTGTAAATACCACCTCAACATATGGACAACCATGTTCTATTTTTTGGATCTCCTCCTTCCAACTCAATCATGGGGGAGATGGCCACCCGTGCTAACCATCAACGTGGCTTCTCAATTTTTCTTCTTTTTTTTTCTCCATGTTTTTGGTTTTACAAATTGTTTATTTTACAAATTTTTCTAATTTTTCACCATCATTAGTACCTTTGAACCTTTATTGATTATTTTACACTTTCTTATATATTTTAATTTTTTTTTTTTTGATTCAAATGTGATATTTTCTTATTTTGCTAATAAAATTGCTTTATTGTCACAGGACACAGTGCCATTGTTGCTATTTACTAATGGTGGTTTGTGCTTAATGTTGTGATTGTCGATGCCTGGTTTCTATTTTTGAATTCTAATGTTTGATAACTTTGATTTGGTTTATTTTTCATGGAACAAGGAGTGAGTTCATTTCATCCACCCATCCAATGAACTCTATGGTTTTCCTTGTTCTGGGAATTTGAGATCCCTCCCATTAATTAAATTGGTTACCTTGGTAGTGCTGGAATTAGGAAGGATTCAAGGTTTGTAAAGGGTGTGACTTCAATGGGACTTAATACTCTTTGTACTCTTTTACTTGCTTAAGTGCTTGAATTTGTTTCATAGATTTCTTATTATTCCATACCACCCACTGAGAGGAAGTCAAATAACATCATTGCATGGTGTGGTTCCCATTTCAAAACAAAACAAAAAACAAAAAAAAAAAGGGAATTCAAAGCACACCCCTTTGACACGAATAAGTCCTTGCATGGTGTGTTCCCATTTCAAAAATAAATAAATAAATAAAAACAAAAAAAATAATGGGATTTCAAAGCACACCCCTTGGACAAATAAATGGCCTACAAGCACTGGTTATGGGACTCGAATAACATGCACCTATGCTTGAAGGTCCCCTCTAACTAAGGCCACCCCTCTCTCACTTCCTACTCTTTTCTTCTCTTTATGGAATGATGGTTGTTTTGTGAAAGCACTCTGGTGTCTCGAGTGAGTGGATTGATCTTAGAGTGGCGATGCGAAGTCGCTGAAAGCAGTTGGTTTTGGTTTGGATTGAGGATGGATCTCCTTGGGTCATTTTAAACACAAATTCCATAAGCAATTTCTTATGACCTCAATTTAGAACTCCATTCTACCTTCTCTATCATCCATCCATGCTGCCATAACTCACCTCACTACCATGTTCTATGTTATGCTTTATGGCTTGGTATGATGTGTTGGGATTCTTGGGTAGATTCTTTTTGGTTACTCAACTTTTCATGATCATTAATTAATTGTGGGGCCCACTAACTTCTTACTTGAGGTTATGCAAGGGCAAAAAGGGCATGAGCCTGCTATGGAGAGGACCCACTTGCATAGCTCTTGGTTTGGTTGGTTAAGATTCCTTACCTTTGACATCGCTAGAATCTTATCTTTTGCATATTCCATTGAGTATTCACTTAGTGCTCCTTAACCTTTTATTTTATTCATTCACTAAATCAATTTTTCTCCAATTTTTCAAATTTGTGAGCTTTAACACCCTCTTCTCATGTTTTCATATTATTCTTGGTCCTTTACGCTTTCATTTGATCCCAATTTTATCCAAAAATTCCTTGTATTTTGAAAGTTTAACCAAAGTCAACAGTAGTTAACAATGGTCAATAGTTGTTTTGAAGAGGCCTCATCGATGTAGTGTGTACACACTATATATACCACCTCATAACACATGGGGAATTTTGCTAATTTTTCAAAGCCCAAAACCTTCAAAAGCTCATAATTTCTCAATCGTTTGTCCAAATCACTTTGTTTTTCGATCCTGTGCTTACTAGAGGTAAGATCTTTATCATGGGGCCACAAACCTTAAGGTTTCTAATGATAAATCAATGAATGTTTTTGGATATTTTTCTAACTCCCCTAAAGGGTTAATAATTTTAACAACATATAAACATAAAATTTTTTGATAGTTAACCCTCCCAAAAACCCCCTGAGACTATTTATTAATGATAATACATAAATAAAAGGATAATTAGATTAATCTACTCAGCTAGAATCACAACCTAGCCAAAGTGTAACAATATTTAAGAGATAAGGTATCCTAATTGTTTTAAGGTTACATAATGATTGCTAATCCATGGTCTCATTATGATTACAGATGGTACCAAAATAGAAATGCCCAGAGGAAGGAGAACCATAGCAACCATGGGAGAAGCGACTTAGAGCTAGAAGGCACCAACAAGAATAAGGCCAAGAATTACCAAAGGCAACCCATGCAATGGGACCTCTTTGAGAGGAGCCCGAAGTGGAATCTGTTTGATAGATTTTGAAAGAAGAAGTGCCTATAGAACAATCACAATGAGGAGAAGTGCCTGGACCTACGCCAAGTGCCAAGGTTAGAACTCATGAAAGATAAAACACCAACAACAACCCAAGAAGAGGAGCAGCTGCCATCACCACCCACTCAGGAAGCAACATCGGTAACCCATGCAACCATTGAGCATTTGCATAAAATCTAAGAGTAGCTCTTGAGCGTACAAGAGTAACATGCAAGAATGAATAGGACAGATCCATATGTGTATCAACTAGCGATGAGTCACCTTAATGAGGTGGCTTGAACAATTAGCCAAATGGAGAGGGGTGGTCCAATCTTCTTTGCCCAACAAATGTAGCTACCTACAAGGTCAGATCCCTATGCTCAGGAGGTGATAGTGCTATTATCACAACACCATCTATTTCCAGAAATCTTTAGGAATGCCTCCACTTTCTTGATGCATTTGGAGGAAGGTGAAGAGGCAACTGTCTTGGTGATGTAGTGTCATGGGTAGGAGATAGCAGCTAAAGTGGTTGTTGATTGTGTCACTGAAGCATTGAATGCATCTGTAGCATATGTACTAGACATATCTGCACTTCAAGATGTGTAGACATATGTAGGCATGATCAGTGGAAAGTTAGACGTAGCCTAACATGAAAATTTGTTGAAACGATTGGTGGGAACAAGGTAGTCGACTCTGGACATTTTTAATCTTCCGGAAGACATCACTACAACCTAGTTGAAGTTGCTAAACACAAGAGGCAAATGCATTATCCTAGAGGGGCAACTTGAAATGGCCTAAGAAAGAAACCAACGGTTGCCCATGGAGGTTGTTGAACTATGTGCCCGACTTGTAGATCCTGTGATTCTTAGCCAAGAAGTAATAAGAGATGAAGCTTTCAAATAGCTTCAAGAACGATTCCAAAAGGTTGAGGAGGAGGTAGTTACAACTATCTTCAAATAGTTCATAGCTAAAGCTGAAATCTATTCAATTTAGAAGGACTTAAACTAGATGCACCAAGAGAATGAAATCCTGACTGCATAGAACTATCGCTTACAAAATGTTGATGCTCAAAAGGACTAGGTGCAGGAATTCATTCATCAACAATAAGAGCAACTTGCTAGGGTGAACATTGAATTGAGGAAATTGGTCATACAGAATAGAAATCTATTCATGAAGGAAGTATGCACCTTGAGCCAAAAATCTACCATCAAGATTGCTGCATAGAAGAATAAGGCTTTGAAGTTTGAAAAAGTGAAGAATCACTACAAAGACAAGGTTGCCTTACAAAAGGAAGCTAATGAGAAACATATTCAAATGGTAAAGGTGAAATTGAACAAAGCCCTCCAGTAATTCCAACAAGGAAGAGAAATTTGGCAACCTATCATTGATGGGATCGATGCCTACAACAAAGCAGAGATCCACTTGAAGGAGTTGCAAATTAAGGAAATGATAGAGTATATGGAGTTTGCCAATCTCTGATATGCAAACTTGGCAATGTTGACTATTGGATGGTTGTGGTCAGAATTAGAACAACAAGTGGCTAGCTTGTATCTATTATACAAGGTAGAGTTTAAGCACCACAAGGATGCTAAGAAAAAGCTTGAGACTGCAAACGTTAAACTCAAAGTTCATAGAGCATGGTTTAGAGATCAACGATCAATCACTGAGAACCTAGCTAGATGGATGAATGACTACTAGGAGCTAAAAGACAGAATTAAGGTGTTCGACATTGAACACAAATAGTTTGTTGCTTGGTTCATCAACACTAAGGATCTATTTCCAATAATCCCGTGTTCTTGGGATGTGTCCATTCCAACCCACATTGGTGAAGCTGCATGAATGGTGCATGATCCTAGAAACAAGGAGGAGAAAATGAAAGCACTATTGGATACTTTCTGCCTCCTCCTTGAAGTTGCAATAGTAGCAAGATAGCCACAACCACCTCAACCGTTGCCCATGCGTGAAGCCAGTGAAGGTCCCTTAGAGCCTTAAGAATCACCACTACTTAGGACTATCTCATCTTCTCTAATAGGTTTACAACATTAAGGAACATGCTATCTAGTTTTGAAGAGTTGTGTCATAGTGTTCAATTTTATGTCTAGAACACTAGCATTCTTTGTAATGTGTGGATCTGTACACCCGAGCACTTCATTTTTTGTCAATTCAATCAGTTTGTTTTGTTTGAAGAAAAGTCAATCAATAATCCAATACCTTCCCAATTTTGTAAAAGAACTCAAGGATGAGTTTTCATTTAGTCATGGGGGCATGATGAGTCATGTTTAGTTGGTTGGGTTGATGAGGCCTAATTTATGCATCTTAACATGCATTGACAAAGCCCCATTAATGTAGTGTTGTTTTTTGGCTATAAATATGCACGTGCTACTGCATTTATGGCAATTAGAGATTATAGTTGTAGCGAAGCTCTTGTAGTATTTTCATTTAAAAGTTAGAATTTTTTCCCTGAGTGCCCACAATAGGATTCATTAGGTGTACAGTTCTTTATTCAAGCATGAAGTAATTTTAATAAGGAACCTAAGATGAAGGTGTAAAGAGTTTGTAGCTATAGTGTTAACACTAGCTCAATCAATCTTAGTCTAGATGAGACTATCCTCTTTACTCCCATATAACCATGTGAACCTACTACCATACAAATCCAAGTCAACACAATTGGTTTCTTTTAGAAGGTCATTGTATTTATGAGCATATGATTATCTTCATCTTCCAAGATAATTCTTGTTATGTATAAATCTAAATTGATTAAAGATCCCCATTACTACCATGGGGCTAGAAGAGTTGGGCATCCTAAAATTCAACTTTAGGATTTCCATTCCTAAATAATGATCTTGAGTGTCATAGAAATTAACTATGATGGAGCCCACAACATGATCTACAATCATTATGTAGAATCAATTAAACCATACCAAGGAAAAGGGGAAACAATATAGTACCACTAAGACACCATGTTAACCCTTAGCTAGATAGAAGTGAGATGCTAACCATTTCAAACTAAGTTTAAAGAAACCTCCACCTATTGAAGCTTGGTTTCTTGAAGAAGAATGTATTTAGCAGATCATTTTGGATTAAATCTTTGGGTACTTTAGTTTTGAAGGGGGTACTCAGTCCCCTACAATTCCAACGTAGAATAATCATAATTGATTATAGTTTTGTGTCTTGGTGTTTCTTCTAGGTTTTTATGTTCGCTTGAATTTCAATGAATTTTCTTCCTAGCTTCATGAACTATCTAGGCTTTTATGTGGATACTCTAGTTTTCTTGAGATGTAGACATCATATCCTAGTACATTACTTTAAACCTTTATGTTATCCTGTTGCTTCTAAGTTTGATTGATTATGATTGATTCCTATGAAGAAGGATGAAAGTAGGTTGAGATGTTTCTTTGAAAAGAGGGCTTGTTAGAGGGGTGATAATGGTGCTGGATAATTTCTCCTATAAGAGGGTGAGTGATGAGCGATGAAGTAGTCTAACACCCAACCATATGAGATATAAGTGTTCATGTGTAGCCTAGTCGAATTCCATGGATAAGGTAATATGATTATGCTAGTAATTGGATAAAGTTTGAGATCGTTGTCTTCCCATGTGGAGCTAGTATAATCTATGCATATGGTTTAGCTCTCACTAAGGTGCATGATATATTAATGTTGGTAGGCCATAACTCCTAGTAAACATAAGGTAAATGAAAGTGGATTCTAAGTCTAAGTAAATGACAAACGAATCTAGCCTAGCCTAGGTGATGGACATCCATTCCTAACCTCTCCGCATATGCCTTGGACTTATGTAATCATTATTGGAATTACCAAGTACCTTGCTACTGGGCAAACGAAGTGACAATACTACAAGGTTACCAAACGATCACACTTTATGCTCAAAATTAATGATATCCATTCCACTTAACAACAATAAAAGTAAAGTTTGGAAAAGTAAATAGTAACTAAGAAAATAGTAATTAGTAGGCTAAGTAAAAATAGTAATCATTATTCTAAGTAAACAGTAAAGAAACTAAGGATGTTGCAATGGTGAAAAGTAATCTTAATCTTTATTTGCATTCACACTTGTATGCAAGTACAAGATGATCAAATAAAGATTTTGTACAATCACTCAACACCACACTGTGGGCATACACTCTATTACTAAGATATGAAAATAAATTACAAGAGTTTTGGTAAGGTGGATTGAATTGTTGTTTGGACCATGTGCCTAAGTGTTGTATTTATAGGCCTGCACATGTTTGTGATATCAGATATCCAACATCATAGCCTGTGCTTTGATATCGAGGATTTGATATTGGATGTTCAATATTGTAGCTATGTAAAAACTTGATTATCATACCCCCACAACTGATTGAAAACTCGTCCATGAGTTAAAACAAAATGAGGATGGAGTTCCTTACAAAATTGAGTGGTAGATTTACATGATAATGACTATTATATACATGACTATTAAATGCCATAGTGGTGTTTACAAAATGACACAAGATATGACATGACAACTTTAACAAAAAAAAAATTTGGTAAAGCTTGATGTTGTCTATGTGGTTCCTAGTGGTGGTCGCTCCTCCATCGCTTGCTTCCCCTTGTTGCCAAGCTTCTAGAATTTGTATTGATTTAGGAGCACCTAGAGCTTTTCTTCCTCTATTCTTGGGTCATGCATTATCCGTGCTTGTTGTGCAATGTGTGATAGAGAGGGTACATCCCATGGACATGATAAGTGTAAAAACATTTGATTCACCTTGACATACCAAGCTTCAAATTGCCTGCTCTCCTCTTCAAATGCTCTAGCCTTCTTGCGTAACTCATGATAATTAGTCAATCTTCTGGCCAAGTTTGTTGATACATCTTTCTACCCTTGGCAGCTAGCCTTTACTACTTCTACTTCAAAGTTTGCCACTTGAAGTTTTTGTAAGGCATCTTTATGATTCACAAACTCCTTTTCATATAGAAAACATGTGGCTATTACTTGCTATTCTAGCTCATTCTTGGGCCTAGCTATTGTTAGCATGGCCAAGTTAACGTAATGAAGGTTAGCTAACCCCATGTACTCTTTCAGGTCATTGATCTACAAGTCTTTATTTTTCACTTTCATCTAGTAAATGTGGGCATAGTTGTCCAAGATGGGTTACTAGTTAGGATTTTATGCTGATAGGATACTTATTCTAGCTTTGGTCATTTGGATCTCTTTCTCATTGATCTACTTTTGCATTCTTATCTAATCACAGAAGTGTTCTTTGAGCTTTTCATGTTTTTTGGCCTCATTCTTCCATGCGTTAATTTCAATGGTTGACTTCTAATAGATGGCACATACCTCCTTCATTAAGAAGATCTTATTTTCTCTTGCAAGGAAACTCATGTTTTGGTTGACCCTCTCTAATTATTCTCTTAATTGGTGGATGTTTTCTTCCAGTATGTTTTTCTACTTTTCCATAGTGGTCAACCTCATATTGTTAGTAGCAAGTTGTTTATTCCCTTCTTGTACAACGATGAGTGCCTTAACATGTGCATATGTTTGTACTTTAGCTATGGAGGCATTCCATACCACTTTCTTCTTCTTCATTGCCATTTATTTATTTTTCTCAATCAGGCTATTCATTTGCTTTATCCTGAATTGTTTTCTCTAGTTAGGTGTAACAAATTGTGTGGGATCTTTATGTTCAGCTCTCAAGGCTACGAGCTCTTCTTGGAGTCTATGGATTTCTGCTTGTACATGCTCTACCTTGGTTTTTGCAATGACCAATGTTCCTTTGGGAGCAATCAAGTTAGATTGCACTACAGTGACATCACTTGGGATGTCGAAGAATGTTGTCATGACATGTCTAGTATGCAATAGTTGATCAAGCACATCTTCATGATCTGTAGGAGTCATTGAGGATCTGGGTAACATTTGAGTATCCATGGCTCTAGTTAGATCTATTGGTGGCACAACAGGTACATTAAAAGACTCTTTAATTTGATTGGTAATCATCTCTGCTACTCCCATTGCATCTGGATGCTGCATTACCATAATTATGGCTCCTTCCCTAATCTCTAGAACCACTTGGAATGAAGTAGCATTTTTAGAGATCTATTATGACCATTGATCCCCTCCTCTTGATTGTAGTGAGATTTATTCACTTCTAAGATTTGCTGAAATTATAGGCTATATGGCACTAACGATAATTGTATAAAGGTTGGTTTCCTACATTATTCCCCAGCTGATGTTTTCTGCAATTTGTTGTAGATGGCTCATGGATGACCTATAATCTTATGGTGGTGATGGTCGAACTTGTTGTTGTTATTATTCTTGTTACTATTGTTGCTCTTATTGTTGTTGGAACTACTGTTGTTGCTCTTGCTCTTGTTCTTGTTGCTCTTCACCTTGATCCTTCCTGAGTGGTGTTGGTTTGAGCAATTCAGCATATGAAGTATTTTGGGCTCTCTTGGGAACATCATTGGTGTATCCTAGGATTCTAGCTCACTTACATAGCTTCCTAATAAAGTAAGAGAATTGAAGTGTTCACGTCCTTGCCTTTCTTTCTTCAAACTGCCTTTGAATTTTCAAGTACAGTTATGCAATATTGACATTGTATTTACCCATCAAGAGCACACTTTCTCTAGCCACATAAGTAGATAATCTATTCAGCCCTTTAGTCAAGAATAAGTGATAGGTGCCAATTTTGAAATAGATTTGCTTGTCCAAAGTTAGCTCATTATTTTCCTTATCTTCTTTGCCATACCCTCATTTTAGCCATAATTTTTAGGTTTCAACATTTGATCTTGTGGACAGATGTGCTATTTTTGCTCCTTCATTTGATATGTTCAAAGCTTCTACTATTGCCTTAATTGAGTAAGAGAGTAAGACTCCTCCAATATTAACTATGGTATCGTCTTATTTGTTATGCCAAAACTAATAGGTTTTCCCAAGGTACCATTCATCAGTATCAGATAGGATAGACCACAGTGGTAACACCTTAAGTTTTGTCTTTACTGCTTCAAGAGTAAATTCCATGAATAGGCCAAAGTTCATTTCTATAATGACGATGGTCAGAATTGACCTCTCTTGAATAACTTGAAGGTAGTCTTGGGACAATGTGAGGCATTTTCCTTGCACTTGTGGTTCTTCTACCTCTCCTTGGGCCAATTTTTCCATAGTAAGAGTTTCTTGGTGAATAATGAATGATTGGGCTTCTTACTCTTCATGTTTTGGTTCTTATCCTATAGTTTGACCTCTACCTTGGCCTCTTGGTCGTTTATTTGTGCCTTGTGAGGGTCGTCCTTGTGCTCCTCTCTTTAGGGCCATCTACAATCATTAAGGAATTTGGAATCATTAGAAGGTGTTCCCTAATTTTTATAACTCCCTTCCTTTCTCATACTTTTAGTTAGATAAAGTTCTTACTTGTTAGGATTGTAGAGTTGGAGAATTTTTGGAAAAAGTTGCCCCATAAGTATTAATTTTTTTTATAACCCTTCACAATTGTTCATTTTGTCCTTATGTATGGCTCATAATGATGGTTATGGTTCCTTAAGAACATTATTTAAGTGTTCTAGCATTAATATGATTGATTGTTCCTTAAAAATTTCACCTTTCACTTCATTCTTACCCTTAAGATACCTTCTGGGTGTTAGTAAATTTTGAATAATTGAATTAGATTTTCCTCAATAGCACCTCCCCATGAATAAGATGAGCACTTCATGATCAAATAGGTTAGAAAATCATAAAAATTGAAGTGATAACAATTAAGTTATGGCTTGGGAAAGCTAGGAGGTCAAAGCTCAAATCATCACAGAAAAATGCAAAACTGAAGAATCTAGCCAAGTGTCCGCCTATTTATTGTTTTTATGCGATTTGATATTGGAGCAGCTCCAATATCAGGGGCCAAAAAATATTAGTTTCCATGAAGTTCTGAGGAGAAAAGATGATTCTTTATGATGTATGGAAGGTTTAAAGGCTACTCAGAGGGTTTGGATGATAGAGATATATGCATATTTTTGCGAAAAGTTTGTCATTGGAAGTTCATAGAGAAGGAATCTCGGGCTATGAAAGTTCATAAGATGGATAAGAAGGGTAATGGATTCATGTAATGGGAACGAATAGTTGAAATGATATGGGAAGTGGTTATTGATGTTTGTTGATGCTAGAAGGTTCAAGATGATGTGGAATCACTTGGCAGGTATAAGATACAATAGTTATACAAGTGGGTCCTTCCCAAAAAAGGCTCTAGCCCTTAATGCCCTTGTATAACCATGCCTAAAGTGTTCTTAAGCACTTAAGGGGCTAAATGTAATGCATACCTGTTAAACAAAACATACATGTTAGTATCACCAAATAAGAAAAATTACACTATGTTACACAAAACCATAAGTTATGAATATTCAAACAACAAGATGAGATAGACTTAGAAGGGATCAGGACGTGAGTTATCTTACCATAGGCATAATGAATTCTTGTGTTTCATGAGTGGTTAAAGTAATCATTAGCCTTTCTATCCAAGATTCAAACCCAAGTCCAAACCATATTCCAATGACATTACATTATCTCATCTCTTGAACTTACAACCGTAATACTACCACTATTGTTAAGAGTATTGTCACTTGGCGTATTGTCCAAGGGAGGAGTTTATTTATGGAAATTTTTATTTTTTTAGACTTCTAAGAAGTTGCCTACCTTTAGGCATGGGTAAGATGTCTTTCTAGTGGGATCCCTAGAAATTTATTCTATGCTCTTTTATTTTTATCTATGTCATTCTTACCAAAGGACTACCTTCAGGCATGGGTAACATGTCTTTCTAGTGACATGGTAAGGCAACAATTATTTTACTCACTCCCAATTTTTTGTTAGATCTACAAGAATATAATACAACCTTAGCAACATGATAGAACTCACAATAATAATCCAACATATCCACAAATCCCTTTGATGTCACACCCTTTTCATTCCCTCTTTGTTCTTCACTTTTCTATCCAAGCATAATGATCACAAGTTTATTCTTAGTTGCATGATGGAAAAGAATATCATTATGGACATGGTAAGAACCTCTTATTAATAGAATGGGTGGATGGATGGTGTGGGCTCACTGTTTAAATAATAAATCCCTTATGACTTGATAACATAGAGAAATATTCACCTTATTGGACTACATCTTGCCTTTATTTGTAATTTGTCTTATTAGTAATTAAAATTATTTACAAAGGATTTGAAAACAAAGTATGAAAGAAGTGAAAAAGATAGTAAGAATTGTGAAAAAGTGTAAAGAATGAAAAATGTTAAAAGAATGGAAAATGTCAAAGAATCAAAAGATATAAAAGAATAGGAAAAATTGTATCAAGAAATAGGAAAATTAAAAAGAATTGTAAAACAAAAAATGAAAATTCACTTATTAATTTTCGAATTAAGGTAAAGTCTCTTCCCCATGACTAAACTCATGGGTGAGTATTTGGAAAATGCTTCCTAGGTCTCTTGGATCATACACTGTAGTTGATTCATTTACCATGTTTTTTTAATTTAACCATTCTATTATTATCCCATGTGATCTTGATGGTAGTTAAGTTTTGATCATTTTAAGTCCCTGTTTTCTTTCCTTTTTGATGTAGGATTATGATTTATTAACTTCTTTTTTGGGTCCTTAGTTGGAATCATTTTCTAAGAATGGGAGTTAACAAATGAGTTAGATTGTTCCATTCATATTTTGAACAATTGAAGGTTCTCAATTGTTGGCCATAGGCTATCTTTTGGTTTTGTGGCTTCTACTTTCTCTTTTACACACTTGTTTTTCACTATTGTTGTGGACTGGTATGGTAATTGTGTTGTCATTCTGAATAATTGGTCCATGACTACACCCTTTTCTTTCAGTAGTAATGCATGGGATTCACTACATGTGTATGGCTCCATGATTATCCTTCTTAGAGATCTCAACAAATAGATCTTGCATACTTAGGTTAGCATCAATTATGCTAAGCCATGATCTCCCCATGATAATTTGAAATTCCTTATTAGCATCTTTCACATCAATTACCAGAAAGTCTATTGGATAAGACTATCCATTGACAGTGGTCACTACATCATCTATTTATCCCAAAGGAATGATGATAGACTGATCTGCAAGCTTCAACTTGATTTGGCACTTTTTCAATAGTGGTATGTTCCATGCTTAATATGTTTCGTAAGAGATTAGATTTACCTTGAAACCTAAATTTAATAAAGCCTTGCATGGTAGATTTTTAGCTATTCATAGATAAATCAAAGGAATTCCTAGATCAATTCTCTTCTTAGGAAGTGGCCCTGCCTTGATCTAGTCTGTAACTATTTCCATGAGCATGATAGTTTGCATGTTTATGTTTGACGATGTTGAAAGCTTGTTGTCGGTAGGTAGATTTGATGTAGGAGAAGTTGGTCTTGGTGAAGTTCTAATTCTACCAAATTTTTCAAGATTGGTCCCAAAGAAAGGATGTTTTTTTCATTTGACCCTTAGTGTTGTTGGTTAGATTCCCCATCTGTATGTTCATTGCCCTTACAGCTCATCTCTATTACAGTTGTGATGGAAATTCACCTTGCATAGTAGGTGGTGACACTGGTGGTAAAGGATGAGTTGGATTTGATGAATCATCTACTTATGAATGCATGTTTGAATTTGGATATGTCCTTGATGGCGTTGGTCTATGGTATTCTAGTGGATAGTACTATGGAGTTTGAATAGTTGTGTTTGCTAGTGAGATTGGATGTTGGACATAATATCCATAAGGATCAGGTTGTCGATATGGATATTGTTGGCGTGGTAGTGGCATGGTCCATGTCTTGGATTTTTGTCACTACTGATGGTATTGCTCTTATAGCTATGGTAGAGCTTCACTAGGATAATACATTGGTTGGAGGTTCTATTAGTAGTTACCTTGAGAATAAGGTAATCTTTTGGGCATCTATTTTTTAACAAATTTAGGATTGATTGTGTATGTCCCTATCTCTTGTAGATGTGCCATAACTGGGCAACATCCCTTGGGATGTTTGTACTCACACATAGTGCAACCTTCCTCATCTATGGAGTTGGTGCTTGAGTGCATAGCCACTAAAGCAACTTTACCTTTTGGTCCAAACTCTTTCTTTTTCTTCTTGTCTCTACCTTTTCCAAAGGCTTGCTTGGTTCTTTCATCCACAATCTTCAATGCAGTTGCAAATTTTTCATCAACAAAATCCCACATTTTCTCTACTTTGGTTGTGATGTCATTTATAGATTTCTAGATTGGTAGAGTCTTTTTCTGGATAGCCTAATCTAAGGTTTCCTCTTATGTATCACAGACTTGTGCATCTCTCTTTCTAATTAATGGGTATCTATTCTATTATTTAGTTGATTTCCTTTTTCTTAGCTCACATTCCTCCTTTCCCACTTGATCAATTAGTCTTTGGATGTAATGGGTAGTCATTTCTGATAACTTGCCTTCAGCTTAAACTCCAAGAGTCTCTTTAGTTTTGCTCAGTAGCCTATCTACAATGTGCCTGAGCTATTTCCTTGGTGAAAATCCATGTCCTGGGCATTTGTGCAATAATGAATAGTATTTATTCATTACTGCATCAAGAGTCTCATGAGTCCCTTGCTTCCATCCCTGGATTTGTTTTCTTAAGTTAGACACCCATGAGTAGGTTTGGTACTTATTGTTAAATATTTCTAGCATGGTGCTCCAATGTTTGATTAATTCAAGTTCTAATGATCTATAGTAGTTTTCTTCCTTCTTGACAAGTGTTCTAGGAAATAACTTTAGCTTTTTCTGATCACTTTCAATGTTTTGTAGGATGCATACATCGTGGAAAACTTGAAGGTGATGTTGTGGATTAGCATTGTAGCCACCTTCAAATTTTAGCATGTTGTTCATGTATAGTTGTTTGATTTGGATATCCCTCATGTGCCTTGTTGGAATGTGAACAACTTCATGGATGTTGATCATACTATGAGTTTCCATAAGAGGTTCATCATCTTGATTAGGTTCATGTGCTCTATTGTAGTAGTACCTCCTTCTGTGCTCATCCCTTTCATGGTGTTTGTGATTCCTTCATTTATGCTATTCATATTCTTCATCTTCCAATTTTGAATGTCTTAAATAATAGTAATGATGATAATATTGGTCATGAGTTTTCCTCTCTTCCTTGTTATAGTCCTTATACTTTCATCTCTTTCTTTCAAAGTCTTCTGATGATCATGAGGATGTAGATGAGGTGGTAGGAAAATGATGTTGGCTAGTTCTCCTGTGATGACTCTAATGTTTATCTCTATGGAATTTAGTAGGAACTCTTAGCCTTGAGTCTTTTTCCTCTTGCTTGAGCTTCTTTGCTAGTTCAAAGTGTGATTTAGTTATGATAGGTTCATCTAGTTGAATGATAGGTGTTTGTGACTGGAACTCATAATTGTGGTGGAGTTGTTCAGCAATGAACTCATCTCCATAAATCTCCTCCAAGAAAATAATAGAATTAATTATTTTTTCTTTGTCTTGTTCATGCCTTGCTTCCATAGCATGGTCCTTTCTTAACTATTCATCAGTAGGTTCATATGGATGGGTCATGTATTTGATTTCATGATACCCTCCAATTGCTTCACTTAGTTTCATTCCCTTGACAACAATTTGGAGCATAGTGGGTGTTGAATGTTTTGGAGATAGAATAATGTTCCCTTGTAGATCTCTCCACTTGAGTTTTCCATCTTGATGAAAGATGAATGTGAAATCAGGATAGTAAGGATCACTGTGAGCATATGAAATCCTTGTCTGCATCAACATGCTCTAGTCTTCTTCTTCTTCAATTTTTTCACTACTTATCCTTAGTTCCTTAGTAGGTGATGTGATGTTTTTTTTGAAGCCATGTTATATATTTTTTAGATGTTTGTTTTAGGTGTGCTTTTCTTAGGATTATAAGGTTATGGAATTTGATTTTGTGTTTAAGATACAACAAACTTTAAGAAATCAATTACTAATCATACATTGACTTGTCCCCAACAACGATGGCAATGATGAGTGGTGGAGTAGTCTAACACCCAACCATATGAGATACAAGTGTTCATGCATAGCCCGGTCGAATTTTGTGGACGAGGCAATCTGATTATTCTAGTAATTAGTTAAAGTTTGGGATCGTTGTCTTCCCACGTGGAGCTAGAATAATCTATGCGTATGGTTTAGCTCTTAGCGAGGTATATAATATATTGATGTTGGTAGGCCATAACTCCTAGTAAACATAAGCTAAATGAAAGTGGTTTCTAAGTCTAAGTAAATGACAAATGAATCTAGTCTAGCCTCGGTGATGGACATTTATTCCTAACTTCTTTACACACATCTTGGACTTATGTAATCAATACTAGGATTACCAAGTACCTCACTACTAGGAAAACTAAGCAATAATACTAGTGGGGTACCAAACGATCACACTTTATGCTTGGAATCAATCGTATCCATTCTACTTAACAACAATAAAAGTAAAGTTAATGGAAAAGTAAGTAGTAACTAAGAAAATAGTAATCAGTATGCTAAGTGAAAGTAGTAAACATTATTTTAGGTAAATAATAAAGAAACTAAGTGGATTCTACAATGGTGAAAAGTAATCTTAATTTTTATTTCCATTTACACTTGTGTCCAAGCACAAGATGCTCGAATAAAGACTTTGTACAATCACGCAGCACCACACTGTGGGCATACACTCTATCGCTAAGCTATGAAAATAAATTGTAAGAGTTTTTTTAAAAGGTGGAATGAATTGTTATTGTTTTTCTAAAAGGTCGTATTTATAGGCTTGCACATGTTCGTGATATTGGATATTTGACAACATAGCTTGTGCCCTGATATTGGGGATTCAATATTGTGGTGAATGCCTGATATCGTAGCCATGTAAAAACTTGATTTATTAGTGAGGATAAGAGGTATTTAAATATTGGATTCACTCATGAGGTTTGCATTTGCATATGCATTTGAGATGGGGAGGGTTTTCATATTCTATCCTAAGAGTAAGGAACCACAACTTACTCTTGAGTTTAAGCTATTATAGATTGTAAGCTTTTAGGAGTAGTATCTAGATAACAAATGTAGCAAGGACGTCTTTGGAGCATGATGTAATAACCTTATCAAGCTTGATTAGTTCATTAACCTTTGCTACTATCTATTCCAAGAAGATCTTCTAGAATTCCATGGGAAAGTTGAGGATTTTGATTCAAACTTGACTTCTTTGGAAAAGGTTAGGGTTTGATTACACCTCAAGTTTGATTTTGCAAGTGTGAGGCTTAATCACCACAAAATCTTGAATCATTAACATGTATCCAGTCCTTGTTCTAATTAGATTGGAAATCACCATAAGAGGTCCTCATGAAGAATGATATCTTAGGTTGTGCTATTCTTCTATTTTTTCAATACCTAATTCCAAACTTGGTTCAAGTCGAGGCACTACCCTATGGAAACAAAGAGACCAAGTAAACACTACTAAAATTTATGCTCAACATACATGTAGACATGTTCCTTAACTTTTATCTCAAGGGTGTTAGCCTTAATTTCTTTTATAAAATCAATGGAGGAGTTCATGGATTATGATGCCATGTGGAGGAGGGATCCCCCTCTCAAGAGAGGAATAAAGAAACTAAACAAACTAATTTGCCATGAGGAAAGTCTTAGCTGACAATGTTTGGAGTGTATGTTAAGGCCTTCACTTGTAGAAGCCAGGTACCATTGCAAAGAGCTAATCGTGTTTGAGCTAGACAACATTGTTGCTTCCTTAGTTTCACCATGCTGAGCCTGGCCCATAGGTGTTCTTTTGCAAATTTTCATTCACTAATAACAATAGGTCCTTTCTTAATTGTATTCCCTTCTTTGAGAGCTCCTTAGGCCTTGATGAGCGACGAGGTACCCCTACACCCAACCATACAAATCACTACGGCATTACGTGTGATCTAATCGAATTCCATGGACCTATAGTTATCTAATGCACTAGCTATTCTTGGAAGTGAAATAGGCATAGATAACATTCATTGTCTTCCCAATTACACTTGTGAGGTTCAAGGGTATGGTTTAAGTGTAATTACGGGATATGATTTTTCTTACTTTATATTTTATGGATTTGGTTGCCTACAACAAGAATGAAGAGTAGAGTAATTTAAAATCTAATTCATTATTATCTATCTAGCCTAACACAAGTAACTATCCCACTTTCCTAAACACATATAGCATTGCTAGGATACTAAATGTTAAGCATTGCTGGGTTACCAAGTACTATATGAATGCTTGAAGTGGTTGTGCTCATGTTCATTAACAACTGGAAATAAATTTCTTAATTCAAATGCATTAAAATAAAAAGCAAGAAAGTAAGATGCATTAAAGAAAATATTAATCTATTCTCAGTGCTGCAAGGATTGTCAAAAGAGTTCATTTTATTCCCATCACATTGCTGTGCTCAGGTACATCAGTGCTCGAACAAAAAACCATACACACTTAAACTACTTCTACGGCCACTCAAAAAAAATATTCTAACTCTGAGAAAAAGAAATGGCAAAAGCTTCACGACTTTCACTACGAATGACCAAAAAACTAACTCCCAAATCTTGAGCCCAGGCACAATATTTATAGCCTTAGGGTATACACCCTGATGTCATGTACATGATGTTGTAGTTGGACACATGACATCATGCCCCAATGTCGTGTACATGATGTCATGGTAGATAAAAAAATGTGATTCATCATACCCCCATGACTAAATGAAAACTTGTACTCGAGTGAAGAGGAGGAAGAATACGTTCTTTACAAAAAATATTTGGTAGGTATGGGATTATTGATTGACATTACAAACTAACTTAGATGAAATAGATAAAATTTGAGTGCCCAAGTGTACGGAATTACAATTTTTACAACATTAGGTGTTCATGATAAGAGAAGTGAATACCCTGGAGAACATTGGCATCTAACACCTCTTGGTAGTAGAAGAATGAGAGAGAAAGAGAAGAGATCCAACAAGCATGAACAGTCCTCATTGTGTGGTACTGCTGTATCAACCTTGGTACAGATAGTCCCGCTTCCAGTCCATGCTTCCCACTGCAATCATAACAAAATCATGAATTTGTATACAATGTGTAATGCATAGCAGTTAAATGCCTTGTCTTTTTGATGGTTACACTTGGCTAAGTTATGATTGTGGTTGATTGGTTCCTTGAGTAGTATCAGTAGAAAAGCTGAGAGATAGGGTAAATTAGACTAAGCGGTCCATTAAATTTTAAAAAGTTCAATACAAGAAAATATTTGAAGAGGATATAAGAATGCACAATGATAAAAAGAAGAATTCACTGAAACTATTGTGAAGATGTGTACAGTTGGATGTCATTGATGGGGTAAATAAAAGAATTTGATTGTAAAAATGTCTAAGGGTAAAAAACTTAACTAATCAAACCAAAAGATATGTGAATGGGTCCTCCCCAAAGTAGGCACAAGCCTTTTATGCCCTTGCATAACTTCAAACCAAAGAGTCCATGGGCCCCATGGATGATTAATGGTTACAAAAAGTTAAGTACAAAAACCCAAAAGAAACTAACTAAGAATTTTGACATATCAAAGTAGGACATTGAACCAAAACATTAAACCAATAGTGAGGTGAGACATGGAAAGCATAGATGGATGAGAGAGAGAGAGAGAGAGTGGAATGGAGTTCCTAATTAGGGTCACATGAAGTCCCTTATGGATTTTGTGGTTAAATGACTTGATAGAATCCATCCTCAATCTAGACCAAAACCAACCACATTCAATGACTTTGCATCATCATTCTCAGACCAATCCATCCCCTGAGACACAAGAGTGCTTCCATAGAACAATGACCATTCCAAATTAAGAAAAATTTAAGAAGTGAGGAAGGGTCTTAGTTAGAGGAGATTAGTTCCATAACCATTGCTTATAGCCCATTTATTCGGTCTAAGGAGTGCGCTTTGAATTTCCATTGTTTTTTCTTATTTTTTTTTTGAAATGGGAACCACACCATGTAAAGACACATTCATTTATTTTGTCCAAGGGGTGTGCTTTGAATTCTCATTGTTTTTTTTATGGGAACCACACCATGCAAGGACTTATTCAACTTCTTTTTATTAGATGACACAGAAGAGTAAGAAATTCATGAAAACACACATGCACCTAGGCAAACAGAAAAGCACAAAGAATATTGACTTTTCTTGAAGCCACACCCTATTCAAACCTTTGAATCCTTCCCAATTCTGGAAACTGCCAAAGTCACAAATTTATTAAAGTTTTATTAATTAAAAAGGGACTACACATTTCCAAAACAAGAAAAACCATAGAGTTTGTGGATGGGTGGATGCTGTGGACTCACTACCTATTACATGAAAAGAAACCATGTCCTAATTATCCGTAATAAAACTCAAAGCTAGAAACCAGACACCAACAATCAAATAACAAAAATAGTACATAACACCATCAAGTAACACATTGCCAATGTACTTGGCACTGATTAACAAAAAGTTAGAAAATTACACTAAATAGAAGAAAATATAAAAGAAAGTATAAAACGTTTAAGAAATATCAAATATAATAATGATGGTGTAAAATAAAAATTAGAAAAGATTAATAACATAAAAATAAAAAGATGTAAAATAAATAATTTTTAAAACAAAAAGTTGTAAAACAAAAAGAAATGTGTAAAACAAAAAAGTTGAAAAATTGAGGAGTCACTTCGTATGACTAGCATGAGTGGCCATCTCTCCTATGACTAAGTTGAAAGGAGGAGATTTGAAATATGGAGTGTGGTTGTCCATCTAATGAGGTGCTTATTGTGTTAGTTGGCATATGCTCATAGAAAGGTTTAATTTGTTGGATGTTGACTAGCTGTTTCTTGTTTGGGCTCTTCAGTTTATAAATCATTATGGCCCCTAAAGGAAAATTCTCATAAATGATATAAGGTCCTTCCCACAATGTTTGAAACTTAGTTCATTGAGGTACATGTGTGGGGTTCCAATAAAGAACCTTGTCTCTTGGTTGAATTTGACTTTTCTAATTTTTAGGTCATGACGCTTTTTGTTATAGGCCCTATGAAACACGTTAGATGATAGGGTTACTAATCAATTTTCATCTAGTAGGTTGAGATTCATTAATCATTCTTTTTGGGCTAGACTCAAGTTAAGGTCAAGATCACAAGTTATTGAAAGTGTATGGAGTTCAAATTGAATAGGAAGTGTTGGTAGTTTATTGTACATAAGCTTGTAGGGAGAGTAGCTTATAGGAAGTTTCCAAGTTGAGTGGTAAGCCCAAAGGGCATCATTTAGTTTTGTTCTCCAATCCTTCCTATACTTGCTAATAGTTCTTGTTAGTATCCTTGTGGTTTTCCTATTGGTCACCTCAGGTTGACCATTAGCTTGGGGATGGTAAGGTGTTGTGAGTTTATGTTCAACCCCTAAGTGTTGCATGAGCTTCTGAAAAGTAGTGCTTTTAAAATGAGTTTCATTGTCAAAAATTAATGCACATGGCATACTAGACCTATTTACAACATTTTTTTGTACAAATTGAGTAATAGTAGAGGATGTACAGTTGATGAAGGCTACTGCTTCTGCCCATTTCATATAATAGTCAACAACAACTATGATGTACACCTTTCCATTTGACATGGGCTTGATGGAACCCATGAAATCAATGCCCCAGATGTTGAATGATTCTAGTGGTTAAATCCATTGTTGAGGTCCCTCCATTCGAGCAATCATTCCACCATCTCATTGACATCATTCACAAGAGCAAACATAATGGTGAGCATCCTTGAAGAGTGTTGGCCAGTAGTATCCTACCATGAAGATTTTAATGACCGTGCATCTCCCAGCATAGTGTCCTCCATAAGGACCTTCATGAGTGTCTTAGAGAATGCACAGTTGATCAGCATCAAGGACACACCAATGAACTAATCCATTAGCACACACCTTGTAGAGGTGTTTGTTGATTTCCATGAAGTGCTTTACCTAGGGAAGAAATTGTTGTTTCTTTTGGTGGTCCAACCCTTGTGGCATATCCTAAGTGAGAATATAGGTGAGAATGTTATCATACCATTTTGGCTCATTATGCATTTGTTCAGTTATAGCTCTAGCAAAGAGGAGTTCATTAAGAAATGTATTAGATAATGAGCTTTCTTCCTCTTTATCATCCCATTGCAACCAAGACAAGTGATCAGTGACCACATTCTCAGTGCTCTTTCGATCTACCATTGTAAGATCAAATTCTTGTAAGATCACTAGCCATTGTATGACACAAGGGCTCACCTTTGGCTTGTTCATTAGGAAGCAGATGGCACTATGGTTTGTGTGCACAAACACCTTGTATCTAAGCACATAATGCCTAAACTTCTCTAGAGCAAACACCACCACATCAATTCTTTTTCTATAGTGGTGCTGTTCAATTGTGCACCCACAATGTTTCAGCTGGTGTAGTGGATGTAGTATGGACATTTCTTATCATCTAACTACATTAGCATAATTGCTAAGACATAATTTGATGCATCCATCATGATGTGAAATGACCTGGACTAGTCAAGTGATTATAGGATTGGAGTTTCTACAAGCTTTTCTTTTAGTTGCTAGAATTCTTTCTCACATTCTGTGGTCTAGACAAAGGGAGCATCTTTCTTTGTTAGCTCAACCAACGATTTTGTAATCTTAGAGAAATTCTCTATGAATCATCGGCAATAGATAGTATGTCCAAGGAATGACCGAACATTTTTAACTATTTTTGGTTGGCAGGTTATTCCTTAGATGACCCTTATTTTTTCAACGTCCACCTCAATTCTTGCTTACAAGATTTTGTGCTCCACTACAATGCCCTCCTAGACCATTAGGTAACTTTTTTACCAATTGAGTTGCAAGTTGGTTTTAGCACACTATTTTAGCACTTACTCAAGGCGATCTAGCGCTTGCTCAAATTTAGTGTTACAGGTGGAGAAGTCATCCATGAAGACTTCTACACCATTACCGATCTGCTGTTGAAAAATGCTCAACACCAAGCATTGGAATGTAGTAGGAGCATTGCATAGACCAAACGACATCTTGTGATATGCAGAAGTCCCCCAGGGACTCATGAACATTGTCTTTTCTTGGTCTTTTGGTGCAATTTGAATTTGGTTATAGCCACTATAACCATCTAGAAAACTATAGTAGCAATGCCTAGGTATTATTTTAAGCACCTAGTCAATAGATGGCAATGGAAAGTGATCCTTGAATGTTATCATATTCAACTACCTAAAATTGATGTAGACCCACCACTTGCCACCTTTCTTCAGCATAATCACAAGTGGCTAAGCCACTCGCTATTTGTAATGGGATAGATGAACCTTGCCTTGAGGAGTTTCTTGATTTCCTCCTTGACAATTTACTTCAATTTGGGGTTCAACTGCCTTGATGGCTGTCATTTTGGCCTTATGGTCAGGTTGGTGTGGATGCGATGCTAGCATATCCTAGGATTAATCCTTGTGAGTTCAAGATATGACCAAGAAAAAGTTGCTAACCATCTTTCAACTACTTTCAAAAACATTTTTTTTGTTCTAGAACAAGTTTTGCATTAATTATAACCAGCTTCCCATTCTTCAAAAATACATATTCCATTCCAACTGGTAACGTTTTTAGCTTAAGGGGCTCTTGTTTGAATTTTTTTTGGAATTTCCAACTCCCCCTAATTAGTATTATCATTTGTGTCATTAGAGAGTTGGTAATGAACTTGCTCTAGTTCGTCAATGCCTATGACATACACACATGTTAGGCTCTCAATTGGTTCCATGCAAAGTGTGCTACTTTCTGAATTAGCGGTCAGCCACTAGATGCCCTCCTGTTTTGTGGCTACTACATACAGACACGTTTGAATTTTTGCTTCTAGCTCACATTGATTACATATAGAGATAGATTCTTGCTTCACAACCCATAGTGTCTACACACAATGGCACCTTGTATTGTGGTATGTGATGCATGGAACTCTCTTCTTCTTAATCTTTCCAAATGCATTTTCTTTAGATATCTCTAGAGAAAGATTTCTGATGTCCATTCTTACATTGACAGTGCTCAGCCATGCCCTTCCCATGATAATTGAAAAATCCCCTTTGCAATTCTCCACTTTGATTACCAAGAAATCGACAGGATAAGACCACCCATAAACAGTGCTCATAATGTCTTCTACCAGTCCCAATGGGACAATGACGAACTGGTTTGCCAATTCTAATCTTATGTTGCTCTTCTTAAGAGGAGACAAGTTCTAGATAGTGTAAATTTCATGAGAAATTAAATTAACACCAGAACATGAATCAAGAAGAGTCTTACATAGTTCATTCCTAGCAATTTGCAAGTAAATTAGAGGACTTCTAGGATTGGATAATTTCCTGAGAAGATTTCCTGCACAAATCTAATCAAACACAGTGTGAGTAAGTGTTATGGTATGGATCCTTGGCAAATTTTAGTTTGAAGGAGGCCTGAAGGAATTTGATATGAAGGAAGAGCTAGGAGTAGGGTTGTCAACCACCAGTGTAGGTGAAGGCTTAGGTGGACTGCAGGGTTGAAAGAAAGGTCTTTTCTTTGAGCAAGCATTCAGCCCCTCCAATGGATGATCTGGTTGTAAATTAACAATCCTCATAGCATTATGTTGTTGTGGTTGAGTGGGCAGTTCATCTTGCATTGGTGGAGTAGGTAGTAGTTGTGCAACTAGAGGAGGAGTATGTGCAAGTACAAGACGAGGATAAGGATAAGAGGTGGTGTTCCTTCTTTAATGTGACAAATGAGCTTAGTAATAATCTGAAGGGTGGTAATGAGGATGAAAATTAGAGATGTGACTAGAGGCATCACGTGAAGACATGGGTTGCTGCACATGGTAATCATATGAATTAGGTTGCCAGTAAGGGTATTGTTGTCTTGGTTGTGCTAGCTCCCATGATTGTGGTTGCTGCCATTGTTGATATTGTTCATACGGTTGCAGTGGAGCTCCACTTGGATAATACAATTGTTGTTGGTAGAACTACCTGAGATTATCTTGAGGATAAGGTAACCTTCTAGATGTTTACCTTTGTGTAAGTTTTGTATGTAACGCATACACCCTAAACTCCTATAGATGTGACATCATAAGGCAACATCCCCTAGGATGTTTGTACAGATAGACATCACACCCACAATCATAATTTGATTCACTATCTACAACCTCTTCTGTTACAACAATCTTGCCCTTACCTTTATGATATGCACATTTAGCTTCCTTGCACCTCTTGTGCTTATGCTCACAATTTTGTTCTTTATACTCTTTAGCAATTTTGTGAAGAACTTGGAATCTATTATCCATTAAGTCTCTTAACTGATCAACCTTGGCTGTAAGTTTAGATTGGAATTATTGGAATGGTATGGTTTTCTTATGCACCTCCTCATCCTCACTATCACAAAATCAAACCTCCCTCTTGCAAATGGAAGGATCACAGTTGTACTCTTTTGCACTTTCTCTTTTTCTTAGTTCGCCCTCCAGTTTGGTGACCTACTCTATTAATCTTTGTATTTGTCGGGCAATTAGTTTTGACCATCACCCTTGGGCATAGACACCAAGGGTTTTCCTTGTTTCATTACGAAGCCCATCTACAATGTGGCAAAGTTGAACCAATTGAGAATAACCATGGCCAAGACATTTTTGCATCAAGGCATAGTATCGACCAATGGTGGCATCCAAGGGTCCATGTGTTCCTTGTTTCCACTCTTGAATTTTCTTCCTTAAGTTGGACACTTTGGAGTATCTTTGATATTTATCATTGAACAACTTAAGCATGGTACTCCATCGTTTAATAGATTTTAGCTTTAAGGACTAGTACCAGTTTTCTGCTTCCTTAATGAGTGTCCTAGGGAACAACTTCAATTTCTACCACTCGTTCTCTATTTTTTGCAAGGTGCATGCATCTTGGAAAGCTTGAAGATGATTCTATGGATTAGCCTCCTTCAAATCGAGGAATATTGTCCATGTCTAACCATTTGATTTGCCAATCCTTCACATGCCATATTGGAATTTTGACTACCTCTGTGATGTTAAGCATACTTCAGGTAGCAAATAAAGGCTCATCGAGGCCTTGATCATGGTGCCTACGATGCCCTCCACTACCCCCTGTTCATGGCAATGTGCCTCTCTTGAACTTTTGCACCCTTGATCTTGTTTGTCCCGATGGTCCCTTTCGTTATTTTGGTCCCATTGGTCGTTTCATTCATTTCAATCACCTCCATCATGGTCTCGCCTTCTATGGTCATGGTCGAAGCCAAAAGAAGAAGGAGATGATGAAGGGGAGGAGGAAGGAGAACCAGCACCATCATAGCACCTACTTCCACCTCTTTAGTGATTGTGACCACGATCACGATCTTACTTCTTATCTGCATCCCTGTCTTGACTTGCTCCTCTAGATCCTTCTTTGTCATTGGATCCTTTGTTACCAAAACTAGGATTGTGAATTGTGGAATGTAAGTTCTGGTTTTGACCTCCATCACCAAAGTTAAAGAAAGGAGTTTCATTGAATGGAAAACCCCTGGAGAAGGGTTCTCCACTAGTTTGTTGGTATAACAAGAATGGAGAATTGTTAAGTCATTTTACCTTCAAAAATTCATAGCAATGCTCTAGCTGCCGATCTTACAGACATTGTGTTTCAATGGGATGATAATCCCTAGTGTCAGCATCTTCCATAATATACTCCCCATGGTGGTCTTGAAGACCACATTGTGCAAGCATTTGATAGAGTATTGCAGGAGCAACACAATCGGGCGACAACACAATGTTGCCCTCCATGTCACACCATTGCAGTTGTTCATCCTGGTGTAGGATGAAGGTGAAGTTCAACACATACTCATCAGGATGAGTATATATAGTTCAGTATTGTTAAGACTTTAGCGAATTAACTCTATCAGTCTTAGACGGAGAGGCGCTCCTATGAGAAGAATACATTTTCAGTTAGTGAATAAAAATCACAGTTTGCTTTGATAATTGTTGTAGTAATGGTAAAATAGAATATGACTCTAAGGTTAGTTCCAACGAGTTAAATATTATTCACTAGGTCCTAGATAGTGCATGAAACTACAAAAAGGTCCCTAGCAATGGTGCCAATGATGAGCAGCGAGGTACCCCTACATCGAACCATACGAATCAGTAAGGCGTTATGGGCGATTTGGTCGAATTTTGTGGACCTATAGTTATCTAATGCACTAGCTCTTCTAGGAAGTGAAATGGGCATTAAGAACATTCATTATCTTTCCAATTACACTTGTGAGGTTGAAGGGTATGGTTTAAGTGTAATTGAGGTATATGATTTTTCTTACTTTATATTTTATGGATTTGGTCGCCGACAACAAGAATGAAGAGTAGAGTGATTTAAAATCTAATTTTTTATTATCTATTTAGCCTAACACAAGTAACCATCCCACTTTCCCAAACACATCTTGAACACATATAGCATTGTTGGGCTACCAAACGTTAAGTGTTGATGGGTTACCAAGTACTATATGAATGTTCGAAGTGGTCATGCTCGTGTTCATGAACAACTAGAAATAAATTGCTTAATTCAATTACATTAAAATATTAAGAAAGTAAGATGCATCAAATAAAATATTAATCTATTCTCAATGTTGTAAGGATTGTCAAAAGAATTTGTTTTATTTTCATCACACTGTTGCGCTTAGGTACATCAGTGCTCGAACAAAGAACTATACATACTTAGACTCCTTTTGGGGGCACTTAGAAAATATTCTAACTTTGAGAAAAAAAATGGCAAAAACTTCACCACTCTGAGTAAGAATGACCAAAAAATTGACTCCCAAAATTGGAGCCCGGGCACAGTATTTATAGCCTTGAGGTATACATCCCAATGTCGTGTACGTGACGTTGTAGTTGGACCTTGACATCGCATACGCGATGTCACAATCCTGATGTCACGTATGCGACATCGTGGTAGATGGAAAAATGCAATTCATTAGGTGTATATGAGGCTAGGATTATAAGAAATAGTTATATAAATATTTGGTTTTATTTTTTTTGATCTTATGGGTTATGCCTTTTTGGTGTTTCCTTCAAATCTAAAATGAGGTTTTAAACTATTTTTTTTATCTATCCCATCCCTCTTTTTGGTGGTTTTGTTGTATGGTCCTTTCTAATAGATATAACAATTTTTTTATCTTATTTGGAAACCATTTCTATGTACTTTAGTGAGGCACCCCTACCTTCTCTTTTCTAGGCATACATGTTAATTTTTGGATTGTTCTAGCCTTGGGTCTTTACATGTAGCTGTGGCATAAACAATTATAATCCTAATGGTTTTTATCTCTCAAGAGATAATACAACTTCCAAATTCCTCTTAGAAAAATTAGAAAAGAATAAGACAAATTTTTGTTAAGTTTTCAAAGATAACTATGCTGATGAGTGGTGAGGTACCCCTACACTCAACCATACGAATACGAGTGTAACACGCGCGATCCGGTCGAACTCCACAGACTAAGTGCCTACACGCCTCATGGAACACTTAAGGTTAATTATTGTTTGTATTCCCAGACTTACTTGTATTTTTCATGGTGTATGGTTAAGTAAGTCTAAGGTATATGATTTTTATAGCTTTTTCGATTTTATCTCCTATGCTGAAAGGTGAAGGGTTGAAGAGACTAATTGACTAACTCTAACTAACTAACTAAGTCTTAATTAACTTAGCATCAGCATCCGTTCCCACTTACCGTTCATACCCTGAACCAATGCAACCGTGGTTACCAAATGCTAGTTGTTGTTGGGATCACCACACATAACGCACGTGCTCGAAGCGGTCATATTGAGGCACTTAACTAGGAGAGAAGGGTTGAGAGAGATTTAATTCCTAATAAAGCATGTAAATGATAAATAGTAAATAACAATAAATAAAAGTCCTATTTAGCCTATTCCATGCACTGCAAGGTTTATCCAAGAAGTTCGTCTTTATTTCCGTACACAAATATGTGTTCAGGTACAATATTTGCTTGAATAAAGATTCGTTCACTTTGGAGCTCCTATTGCGGGCACATGGAAAATATTCTATCTTTGGAGACGTAAAACTGCCAGAGTTTCCCTAAGGTCTAGATCTAGATGAGAAACAAAGGGAGAGCCACCTCTTATTTATAGACTTGGTGGCGGACTGCGATATCATGGGGGACGATGCGATATCGCGTCCCATCATACCCCCATGATTGAATGAAAACTCGTCCTCGAGTTCCTTACAAAATATTGGGAAGGTATGGGATTATTGACTAAATGGAACTAATGGGATGACATGTGAATAAATGATCATTACAAGACAAGACAAAATTGGTATTCATGACAACAAAAGTGAACACCTTATTACATTAACATTAGGCCTTATTTGACAATTGAGAAAGAGAGAGAGAAAGAAGTTTTGCTGCTGCCAATGCCAAGATTGCGCCTTCGTTGTCCATCCATAAGCATGCCATCGATCTTGCTCTTTGCATAGCTGCTTCAGCACCACTCCATTCCAAGTGTTCCTTCCAGATCCAATCTGTTGTTGTATGATTGCCATCTTTGCACACAACACAGTCTTATATTAGCAAGGGTAAATAAATTCCAATGATTTGATACCTTGCTTCGGTGAAAGGTCCATTGGCTAGGTTGTGGTATGGTTGATACGGGTCTGGAGATATCATAGTGGTGACTATCGAAGGTGTAGGGGTTAGGAGAAAATCGAAAAAATTAGGCCTTATACCCCCATGACTAATAGCGAACCTCCTGTAGCGATAGAATGGAGAAAGAAAAGGAACAAGAAAGATGAAGAAAAAGGGACAACTATAACATCGATGAAATGGATGTCAAGATGGAAATGAACAAAATAAAATTAATTACAAAAATGTTAGGGAAAAGAATTTAACTGGTGCACCAAATAGGAATGTCAGTGGGTCCTCCCAAAAGCAAGCTCATGCCCTTAATGCCCTGACAAACCCATACTCAAAGAGTCCATAGGCACTAGGAATGTCAATTGGAACAAGAGTTAAAGTCTTAACCACAAGAATTTACCACAAAGAAAACAATGTATCCACCAAAATATACACTAATGATACAACCGGCAATGAGGTGAACAATGGAGAGAAGGGTGGAGAGAAAATAATGGAATGGAATCCCGAGAACAAGGTGGTGTACAACCCCTTGTGTGTTTCATGATTAATGTGACTTAGCAAATCTCATTCCAACT